>RQTK01000590.1:200854-208354 GCA_003991915.1 Elysia chlorotica | reverse complement strand
ACTGGCTTGTTATGGCAAATCAACTAACATTTGAAAAATGCTCGCTGTAATGTTCACTGAAGCGAGAAGAGACGTTTTGGTATAATTTATGCAAAATAGATGCACGCTACGGGACGCTTCCCACGAACGCCTGCACAGTTTTCAAACTAAATAAGACTAACAAGCAAACAAACAAACAAACGAGCAAACAAACAAACAAACAAACAAACAAACAAACAAACAAACAAACAAATGGGCGGAAACACAGGTGCTGAAAAGTAGTCTTGGTTCGCAATTCGCTATTATTCACAAAGCGGAATTCGAAAGCTCAAACCAAGTTGTCTGCAACGTTCTCGGTGATTTACCTTAAAGTGTGGCAGGACTTTGTTGAGTTGACACTGGCAGTACCTTCTAACCCACTGGCAGTGACAAAATAAAGCACAGTTCTACGGTCTCTCCTCTTGCTCAGGAATTTAGATATTTAGGGAATGCAAGCGAACTTCAGCCTTATTAATGCCATTTTTGTAGATGCTTTCTCTCTCTCTCTCTCTCTCTCTCTCTCTCTCTCTCTCTCTCTCTCTCTGTTTTGAGTTTAAAGTCATGTTCCAACGCTTATTACTAATAATAAAAAAAATGTCAATGTCAAGTAGTAAAGGTCGGGGTTGGTGGAATTTTATGTCATCCTAAACTATTTCGATATGTGGTCATTCAGAAGATTATACAAGAACAAGTAGGCATTAACTAATTATATGTATTGTTTCAGACAGTAGCCCTTCCCTGCAGAGGGATGTTGGTAAGATTCCACACAAAAAATACCAGTAGGTTATGCCTTCTTGTTGTTAAGGAAAATCCATTCATTTCTAATCGGGAAGAAAGACAGGCTATCCAAAGTGAAAACAAGACCACAACACTTGAGAGTACAGTGCAGCTGCCAAGATGTGCGTTCATTAAATATTCGGGAAGAAGCAATCATAAGTCTAGACCCAGGTAAAACCGACACAAAGAGCAAATGTGGACGAAAGACACAGTCATGATAATACAATACATATTGGTTGTACGGGAATCAAACTCGCACCTTTACGTATGCGATGCCTGTTCGCCTTGCCCCGACACGACCGTGTACATCAAATAAATTTATGCTTAAGTTTTCCTACCAGAGTCAATGTTAACTGGTAAGACAGTGGCCTGTTGGAGCAAACCAACTAATATTCAAAAAAATGCTCGCTGTAATGTTGACTGAAGCGAATAGAGACGTTTTGGTATAATTTATGCAAAGTAGATGCACGCTGCGTGACGCTTCCCAGGAACGCCTGCACAGTTGTAAAACAAAATAAGACCAACAAGCAAACAAACAAACAAACGAGCAAACAAACAAACAAACAAACAAACAAACAAACAAACAAACAAACAAACAAACAAACAAACAAACAAACAAACAAACAAATGGGCGGAAACGCTTCCCAGGAACGCCTGCACAGTTGTAAAACAAAATAAGACCAACAAGCAAACAAAGAAGCAAACAAACAAATGGGCGGAAACACAGGTGCTGAAAAGTAGTCTTGGTTCGCAATTCGCTATTATTCACAAAGCGGAATTCGAAAGCTCAAACCAAGTTGTCTGCAACGTTCTCGGTGATTTACCTTAAAGTGATAACGCTTTAAATCCATTGACTAATCCGTGTACTTATTCCAATTAATTTGCTTTTTTTTTTTTAATTGTTTCAAAATTTAACTGTTGCTCAATGAAATGAAATGGAATTATATAATTTTATTATTGTTTTTTTTTTAGACCAATGGCCCATAAACCAATTGTTTAAACATAACACAACTTCCTCTTTTCTTAATTAAACAAAGGCACGTGTCTTCCTTTCAATGTTTTGTCTAAATAATGTATAACAGCACTAATTATACATTCATCAGGTAAGTTCAATGCTTTGTGAAACATTTGTTCGGATCGCCTTTCTTTCAGAATTTTGTTTAACATATTTACTCTGAGATCCTTATGAATAATGCATTCAAAAAATTAATGAAATGATATTCGTCTTATTTGACATTGCAAAAAAATGATAAAATGCACAAAATAATTATCATTACTTAATTTGAAATGACACATGTCGTTTTTGAAAGGTAGGCTTTTATTGCGAAGCATTGAAAATATTCTTCGTTTTCTGTTAAAACATAGAGAGCAGCGAAGGGGTGAGGGTGGAAATCTAGACAGGTTGGACAAAGTGTATCTGCTTGAGCATTTAATTCCTGAGGGTTCAAGCCTTTAAGTCTTTGTTTAACTCTGTTAACAAAAACATATGTATCCCCGTCTGTTTGACATAACCAGAGTAAATCAAGGCCCAATGTAACCCAAGCTAACCGTACATAACTGGGTCCATATGACCTCTCAGAACCCAAGCCATCATACAGGGTCACTATGTCATTAGGTTACCCTCCTCTTATCCCCCACTCCCATTTCCCCCTCCCTTTTGTCTAACACTCTAACAGCAATAAAATTAGTCTAGTGAATACGGTGATTTTGTCAACGTCAAAATTTAAGGTCAAATCTTCTATTTCAACGTTTTTTTTTTCTTTTCTTGTGAAGACAGTTTTCCTTCTCTTAGCGTCGTCCCAGAGTAGGGATCTGGATTGAGTTATGGTCGTGGAGCTTTGAATAGGTTTTCCTTGTTGAGTTATAGCCATGGATCTTTGAATAGGTTTTCCTTGTTGAGTTATGGCCATGGAGCTTTGAATAGGTTTTCCTCATACAATTTGTTCCTCCATGGGTATGGTAGAGTTATCACCCCACGCTTTTAAAATCAATGATTGTGTTTTGATAAAGCTAAGTGCCCGATACCACCTCACGTTTCGATGACAGTGACTCTAGAAGTCGCACACTATGACTACCGGTACTAAATTACATTCGTTCCAGACTGTTTCAGTTTCAGTTTCAGTTTCAATACTATACGTAAGATACACAAGTGACGTAAGCCTGGTACGTCTACTTGATTTTTACCGCAGACAAGTTAGCATTTGTATATATACATGTATTATAATTGTTCTGGGGTTGTCACGGTATTTCTCGAGTTATGTAAGCGGCGCAACACCTTAATCAACAATCGGTTAGGGTGTCCGGTCGTTGCTTCACGGGAACAAGTTTAAAACCACAACCACATTATTCTATCAACATACACAGAAAATCTCACATCGGAAATTTGAGAGATGTTAAATCAAGATATAGATTTGGGTCTCTATTAATTTTTCCCCCGCTTTGTCTCTGTGTGGAACTGGAAGCTTGTAAAAATGCCAGACGTCATTGGACCGTAAAACCAACAAACATAAGCAGCCAAAACGCACGGTCTACTAAACACCTAAACAGGCACAATTTAATGTTTATCGACCCATCAGAATTACACTGTGCAATACAAACATACATTACAGGCCTTGCAGCCCACACGCCCATGACGGATGACGTGATTACAACACATCGCTCATTGGATCCGCAAGTCGAGGATAGAGCTGTGATTGGATGCCGGAGCAGGTTCCTTCTCCTATCATCTAGATCTACGGTTTCGCAATGTCCGCCACACGCCTTTCTTTACCACGGGTAGATAACAAGCACAGAGCTGTCTATTAATAGAACACTGTGATAACACGTCAACACAATTAAGCATCATCAATAAAGGTGGGAGCTGCAACTGGCAGTATCAGATTTTTGCATAAATCCACCAGATAACAGTTAAGGTGAAACTCTGCGGTAAATCCAACCATCTCGTTAATGTATAAAGTTTATAATGTAAGCCCCCTCTAAATGTAGACACTTACAATTCCTTAGACGAGATCTCCGTGTCAGATGCATAAAATGAGAAAACATCGATTAGCGCCCCCACCTCCCACTCCTCCCCCCGCTTTTCCCAATTTGTCTTTTTCGATTAGTGTCACTCCTTCCTTTACATAGAAATAGGACACTTTCGTCTAGTTTACTTACACATAATATGTCTTTGGTTATGGTACATGTATCTAAACAAATTAAAGTCTTTAAGAAAGCAACAAAAACAAAGGGACAACAATGATAACTGATCCTCTTGCCAGGAAATAATACAATGTCATAACTATGTCGGTATGAAGCTACAGGTTCTTATGTAATCTTGGGAAAGCTTTTGTCTAGTCGCCGTCATCAGACATTTTAAAGACCTTGCCTTGATAATTAGTTTAACCTCTAATGATTATGCTTTATGGGCGCTACTCTGTTCTTTTAAGATTGTATTTGCTAGTTGTTTTTTCTTTTCTTTTTCTTATTTATATAAATGTGTACTGTAAACTTACTTTCTTACGATTCAAGATCGCTTTTCAGTTTCATTGAGGCATACTTTCATTCAAAACTATATAATCCTGAAATCTATAATATTGATCCATTTTCATGTTGGTAAAATCAACAAACCAACAAACATCTTAGTATCATTACGTATACAAGTGTAGAACTCCTTTCTCTGTTTGTGAGTAGAACCTGTAAGGGTAACAACTGCCACACCTGGACAGAGTCCTCATGTTTACTGACTGTAACAAAGCCTGTGTTTTTTACATGTGCTTGCATAACCATAACATTTGGTTGCGATAGCACCTGGTAGCACCTCCGTGTTTATTTGTCTTGGCAAAGGGAACCTGTACTGTAAACCTCCTAGCCTTGTTCATAAAGGGCAGCACTCTATTGTGACCCCCACCTGCATACAGAGAGCTAAACACAGGACTGCTGCACTCCTCACTTTGAACAAAAACCAACAACAAAAAACAACAACAAACAAACAAAAACAAGAACAACAACAATGAAACAGTGTATTTTTGGTACTGTGTTTTTATCCCTGGGTTTGGAAGAGAGACGTGACGTATGTAGGGAAAGAGAGATGGGTACATTATGTGTGTCGGTTGTGTGTGTGAGGGATAGAGAAAGAGAGAGAGAGAGAGAGAGAGAGAGAGAGAGAGAGAGAGAGAGAGAGAGAGAGAGAGAGAGAGAGAGAGAGAGAGAGAGAGAGAGAGAGAAATCAGTACATATTTGTCGGTTGTGTGTGAGAGTGATAGATAAAAGAGAGAGAGAGAGAGAGAGAGAGAGAGAGAGAGAGAGAGAGAGAGAGAGAGAGAGAGAGAGAGAGAGAAAGAGAGAGAAAGAGACAGTGAGAAAGAGAGAGAGGACAATAAAAAGAGAAAGGGACAGAGAAAGAAGAGCGAGAGAGAGAGAGAGAGAGAGAGAGAGAGAGAGTTGAACAGGTATTTTTCTACAAAAGCGAATTTTCATATTTTCTAAAGAATTCTTAAGAAGTTCAAAATGTAGCTACTTACAGTCTATATTTTAAAAAGAGCAAACGCCATCCATTCATCAACACAGTTGCCTGTCCATAAATAATTTATTACATGAAAAAAAAACATGGTAGGTACAAACACTACGAAAAACAACCTAACAAGACAATTACAAAAAAAAATACATAACAAATATTATACAAAACGAAGAACAAACTAACAATACAAAGAACTTACAAGTCGAAAAATAAGCAAATAAATGCCATGACTGGAACAATAAAACAAGAAGAAAATAACTAGAGGGATGAGAAGGGTTAATAGTTTAAACTTTATTGTTATAGACACATACATGTACATAATTCCAGGCATGTGATCATTTTGGCCAACAACATTAGAGAAAATTTGTTTTAATATGCAGCAACACCATCTACATCACTTGCCGAGTTGCACTTGAAATCATCAATTATCATAAAACAATTTCAAGAGACATATTAGTAACACATTCATGTACGTGTGTATTCTTTCCATTTCCAACAACCCATCTTTCCCCTTATTAAATAACAAACATTGCTAGGATTGCATTTTTAGAACCGTGTGTTAGTAGCAGCATGTGCTGTGATAAGTAAACAGTATTTGTAGATCAACACATGATTGTAAATTACAGATATCTTACAAAGGATCAGTTTCTAAACAGAGTGTGATTTAACTACACGTACATGTATATACATGTATACTATTTCATTTACGCTTCACCTTTTTATTATCCGGTTTTGTCCCTTGACAGGAGTACATGTATTATAACTCGCAATCTCTGTAATATTAATACCTACACACAGCAAGGGGAGAGCGAGCGAGCGAGAGAAAGTGAGAGAGAGGTAGACAGACAGATAGACAGATAGATAGATAGATAGATAGATAGATAGATAGATAGATGGATAGGAAGAGGTAAATAGAGAGAGAGAGAGAGAGAGAGAGAGAGAGAGTGGAGAAGAGAGAGTAAGAGAGAGTAGGAAGGGTGACATAGACAGAGGCAAAAAGGGATAGAGAGAGAGAGAGATAGAGATAATGAGAGAGAGAGAGAGAGAGAGAGAGAGGTGAAGAAAAAGAGGGAGGGAGTGGGGTGGTATCGACAATGCTAAAAATGCTGTAATTATACCTAACAACAGTATACAATGTCCAAGTTGGGATTCTTAGTAGAAATCGATACAGTTCAGAAACTAAAAATTGCATGTACATGTATAAATATTTTATTACACCGATTGCAAACAACAACAACAACAACAACAACAACAACACTTATACGTGTATTTCAAAGTACACTTTTCAAAGCAGCAGGCCTCATATAAAATTGAAACTTGTATTATTCAAGTTTAATTTAACCAAAGTTGTATCAGATTTACGAGTAGTAAAAAACACAACCCAAAATCGCTTGTTTCAAACTAACATATATTTTTTTTCTTGAAATACTTACATAACTTATTAAAAACATATTTGATACATGAGACTGCGGGTCCCTATTGACTCCAGTCTAGGGAGACCACGATTGCCTCCTTTTAGACTCTAGTCAAGGGAGACCACATTGAGCTTTAATTATAGTTTGTTGATCCCTTCTTTCTGTGTTGCATAACAATACATAGCTCATCCCACACTCAGACAGTGAATTCTACTTTAAAAAAAATTGTATTTCCATGTTCCGCTTCCGTCCTCTCTCTCTCTCTCTCTTCTCTATTCGATAAACCTCTCTCAATCTCTCTCTTACTTGAAAGTGGAGTCAACTATAGATCCACTCTAGATCTTCTCTAGATCTGCTGTAGATTAAGCTTATTATACTCTCCATTACTTAAATCTAGAGATCGACAAGCTAGTAGTAGTAAGACAAGGCCAAGATCAACAACGTTTGTGTTGTATTGTACGAAGCAGCTAAGAAATAAAATAGATGGGGGAAACCCGAAAAAAGGTGCGGTCTTTGCACTCTCGCAAACCACAATTTTTTTCGTGGCTCCCTAAAATAATTATATAGACGCTGGGCTTGGCAGACCACGATTGCGGTCTCGGAAGACGCTTCCTAAAAAAAGATACACAACAAATAAACAAACAACAAAACGTATTACCGCACTGTATTAGAACTCAAATACAGGAACACAAAAATTAACACAAAAAAAAAACAAACAAAAACAAAACAAAAACTAAAACCAACAACAACAACAACAACAAAAGACCCAAACAACCCCAAACAAACACATAC
>RQTK01000590.1:186239-200235 GCA_003991915.1 Elysia chlorotica | reverse complement strand
GAGAAAGAAAGAGAGAGAGAGAGAGAGAGAGAGAGAGAGAGAGAGAGAGAGAGAGAGAGAGACTGACATACGGACATACAACCAGACAGAGAGAGAGAGCATAAAAAGAGAAATATGGCACAATCTCTGAGGTCTTATCTGATGTATGGGTAGTGGAAGGTGGATAATGATAGCTTTTCTCCTGCACCGAATAGCAGAACAAATCAACTCTATGGAATAAGGAGGAACACCTACCGCAGAGTTGCTTTGGGCCACCACCAGCCCTAAAGAATAAGGAGGAACTTGACCTACTCTGCAGAGATGTACCGCAAAGTCGCTTTGGGCAACCACTGGTCCTGAAAGCTTACTAAAATACTACTGTTGGAATGCGGTACTAACTTTGCCTCAGTGACCCAGTTAACAGAATCATTGCCTCAGTAAAGTGGGTCTGGTTTGAACTTGCCCTAATCCAATGACAACTGATAAGCCTACATAATTATTATTGTACTTTGTTCCTTGGAGTATTGGCCGCCCAATCGGTTGGTTGGTTGGGTTGGTTTAACGTCCAACAACAGCACTATATAGGCTATATTATGGACGGACCCCAAGACGGACGTCTGACAATTTTATGTGCTGCCGCACACGAGACAGGGCGGGGATACCATGACTCCTGTCTGGAAGTCCGCTGGTCGAAACCAATGATCGGATCTCGCCCCCCCCCCCTTCTCTATAACTGGTTGAATTGGTGTTAGAACATGAACAATGTAAAACTGTCAGGTTACTCTTGGGTCACATCACCGTATGGGAAATTCCTAGGGAAACTTGTAGGTGTCGAACTAGGAGATAACTCCTCTTGCACACGGACCTCAGCTAAAGCAAAACACAAATCTTGTAATAGTTTTATGTAGGACTAAGCCCTAAAATACAAATGGAAAAATGTTTTTTTAACTACACATTGATGTTTCTTCCATCAGAAGGAATTATTAAAAAAAGATAAAAAGATAAGAGTTCTACTGAATTTCTACTGTTTATTCTATTTAAATCACGTCTTTATCAGTTCTCTTTCCGAACAGTATTTTTGGGATTGTATTTGTAAGCTTAGGCCCTTGCTTAGGCCTAATGTAAAATTGTCGGGGAAAGTACGAACTTGTCCCAATATCTTGTTTTGAGATATAAAGCCAACTAGGTTATTTTTCTCTGTTCTTGAGACAGTAAAGGTTAAAATAAATGAAGAAAGAAAGAGTCAAAGTTGAAATAACTAAAAGGAGAACTATTTTAAAAATTCAAAAACTCAAGAAAACAAAGCAACTTAAGTTTTAGAATCAATTGTCACAAGAGAAAGTGAAGTTTCCTGACATTTCCAACAGTGGTATTGTCAGCAATGTAAGAAAAGTTTTCTTAAATTCATGAATTAATCAATGTTTTTCCTTTTCCTGGAAGCCAAAATCGATAACCGAGCTGAAAAATTGTAAATAAGGGTTTATTTTACATGCCTGCTCTACAATGTTCTGGTTTTGATAGTATGTAGAACAGTGCATTTTAGTAAATATGTTCCCAATAATAACTCGAGTGGAAAGCACTGCTTTTTCACAAAAATGCAAAATGAGCTGTGCTATAACATGAGCAGTGATGCCACATGGATCATTATTTTGTTTTACTGAATCCTTTTGCACGAATTACACATTATAAGCCGTAGATTTACAATCTTACTTTTTCCTAGACAGACCTTTATTGGAAATCGACATATTTACGTACAATTGAGATCGCTGTATTAGACTACCTGAATACGATTTGTCTTTTAAAACCAAAAACAAAACCACAAAACAAACAATATATACACCTAATGTTTTGAAAGGCTTCCACTATTAAAGTTACTTCCTCTGAGTTTTTAAAATGAGTTTCAGTATAATGTACGATATAACAAAAACCTATTGGAATTTGCATTTTCATTCATGATGACAAGATAACAAACGCATGTTCACTAATTATTTGCGATGTGTTGCAACTTCTAATCAGATGTAGCAATTTTAATATTTTCAAAGACCGGCCAAAATATCCAACTGTGTATCATGAAGACTACATATTACAATTGTATAGTCACTACAGTATACATAAATTAATACTTTCAAGGGATTTTACAAATAAAAGATATGAAAGCAGAGACAACAAATTATATTTGTTTCTAGATGGCAGTGCCAGTTATTTAGCGAGTTGTGGGTCCAAGAATCAATTCTCAGCTTAAAATGGTGTTTATTTTTTGTAAATCATTTTTCTTTTACTTCTTGAAGTATACAGTGCCACCCAACAGCTACAACACTAAGAAAGTAAATAGATTTTCTGACAATATAACAATATGAGCAGCTGCCACGGAAAAGCAACAAATGTTCAGACTCAAGTTTCTTGTTTTGAGGGATAAAGCGAAAGAGATTGCTTTTTTCATTACGAGTCTAAAAGTTACATTTTTTGAAATCCTGAAAAAAACTAATAGGAATAAGAAATAACCCAAAAAGTATATAAAACAAGACAATCTGACCCAATGAAGTATCGATCAACATAAGAGAAGGTTGGTCAAGTTGGTTTCTTATTGTCTAAGATCATCACTATATAGGCTTTATTGTGGACCTGCCCCAAGATCAATGTCTGACAATTCTATGTGCTGCCACACAGAGACAGTGCGGACAAGGCAAATACACATTTCTGACTTTCCATTCTTTTGTTAAGCCTTTACACATGGACTACTCAGTTGCATTAAGTGACGCACTACCTCATTTAAAATTGTTAGTAAAACACTAATGTTTTAAATAAAATCTTTAGAATTTTAGAAAGGAGACAGGAAATCGTATTAGCGAGGGGGCAATATCCAGGCAAAATTAGGTTCATGCACCTGTATTGTTGGTGACTAAAGCAAAGGCTAACAAAGTTCTAACCATAGGACGTATTTTAAATTTTAATTGTGCAAAACCACTCAAAATATCTGTTATTGAGCACACTAATGACAAAGTGTAAGACAACAGTTCTATAAATAAAACTATCCCAAGTTAGTACCTATGACTGAGTATGACTGAGTTGAAACTACAGTACATTCTTTCAATCCTTTCTAAAGCGGCTATAGAAACCTTGAGATGATCCACATGCACTCGTAAAATATTAAAAATCTCTGACTGGACAGAACATCTCTCTTCTACTTCCTTCCAATTGGAACGTTGTACTTCAATATCTGCCATAACAGCCCCTTTAGGTAAACAAACACCTTTACATCTGATTTATTCAACCATTTTA
This sequence comes from Elysia chlorotica, assembly GCA_003991915.1. Classification (NCBI taxonomy): domain Eukaryota; kingdom Metazoa; phylum Mollusca; class Gastropoda; family Plakobranchidae; genus Elysia; species Elysia chlorotica. Next base: position 196,977 of record RQTK01000590.1, on the reverse strand, counting down.
AACAGCTTGTGCTAGTATCCAATCTTTCTCCTGTAAAAACCCAGCCATCTGACTTAAAAAATGACACGATTTCCTTGATGAAAACAAATTCATGCATATACACGCATTCTGAGTGACTTAGCCAAGTATTCAAACACTGTTATTTTTAACAAAGGGTGCATAGAAAACAAAACAAAAAGACCGTGGCCTTAACAACCTAAGAAGAAGAAGAAGAAGAAGAACAACAACAACAACAACAATAAAAGGCCAAGAATTTACAAAAACAAAAAAATAACACATTGCTTAACAACACTACAACAACAACAACAACAACAACAACAACAAGAGGCCAAGAATTTACAAAAACAAAAAGATAACTTATTGCTTAACAACACAACAACAACAACAACAACAACAACAACAACAACAACAACAACAATAAAAGGCCAAGAATTTACAAAAACAAAAAGATGGCACACGTTCATGTTGTAGGTAGCAGCAAACGTAATTGATGAAAACAAGATGTGACCATGATATTTATATTCTTTTATTTTCCCCCCAGATTTGCTTTACACTACAGAATTACACTATCATAAACTGATGAAGTGCCAGTGAAGGGGTTATCATTTGTGTAAATGGTGGACAATGGATGTGTAATTGCTGCCCTTAAAAGTATCTGAAATTTATACAATGTTAGAAAAAAAAATGGACAGGTCAGCAGCACATATATAAGTGAGGGCTTAGCTTTCATGTAAATACAATTTTACTGCTATGATCTATAGCAAAATAACAACCATTTGGAAAATTAAAAAAAAAAAAAAATATTCATCATTTTTTGTGTGAAATATAATTTCCGGAAGAGCTTATGCTTTTTGATAAGATTAATAAAATTTCAATATAATCCATTTCATGAAATTATAAATTATTAGGGGGAAAAATTGTGTTGGCTGACATGAAAAAACTTACAACAAACAGCAGTGTTACATTAAAGCAACAAAACAAAACAAAAAGACATAAAATATCAAATTAGTAAAAATCAATGCAAAAACATACAATGGGAAACATTAATTACACTGCACTCCACTTGTGTTGAATTAAAGCTGATCATTCACTATCTCTCTACTGTTTCCCCACCATCATGGAATAAAAAACCCAACAAAAAACAACTGATGTTGATTTATATTGATTACACACAACCTAAAAATGATCTTATGTATCAAAGTCAATTTATCTAAAACTAAAATAACCTTTGATAATACATGCACATGTATTCCTATATAAAATCTAACCAGACATAGGTTTCTGGGAAATAACTAGACATAGGTTTCTGGGAAATGTTAAGTGAAACAAAGCTTCATTTTGCGAAACACTTTGTATAAAGATCAGAGCTTTTACCAACAAACTGTGAAAAACCTCAGATTATGATGCTAAGTAGATACTTATAAAAAATAAAAAAATGATTACCCTGTTAGTATGTCAAGTAACAATCTTTCCTTTCCTAATGAATGAAAAAAGTTTTCTAACTTCTAACTTTACTTTAACACACATAAAAATCAAACATTTTGAGTAAAACCAGCACACTCGATTTTTAGAATCAAACTAGACAAAAGCTTTTGTTTAAAATAAACCTTAGAAGAGAACAAGTAAAAAAAAAAACCCACTTAAAATCGTAGAACTAGTAAAAAAAAAAAAAAGAAACAAAATTGCAACCCCCCCCCCGATATATTAAACATTAATAGACTGACTGGTTAGTTTGGTACTTTTGGAAGTAACTGAGATAAAAAGCAGATGTAAGACACTAGCTATGCAACTTGAAAAGCAGGGTAATAATATTTTGGCTAGTAGAAATCTAACTTGTGCAAGAGGATCTACCTGAGAAGGCTACCATTGAAAGACAAGAGAAATAAAATGACTGAGTGAAACAGAATGAGTTTACCCTCCTTACTCCAAAAGTTAAGAGACTGTTTTTTTTCTCAGAATTAGTAAAACATACAGACAGATTGTGCGCTGGCCATGGATCATGGCGAATCATATTCAGATGTTGGAATTACTGCATTAGAGCTTAACTTAAAAGAATTATTTTCAAAACATCCTAATATTTGAGTGATTGAGAGAAAAATACCTTGAAATTAAGTGTGTAAAGTCTTTTAGACTGAAAATTTAATCATATCCTACTATTTGAGTAAAAAAAATACCTTGAAAATAAGTTCATAGTCTTTTTCTATTTTAAGTGTAAGCCATACACCTATACTTTGGATAGGTTCAAACATTCCTAGGCCACCACATAATTATCTTGTTTCCACTCTATACAACTTGTGTTAAAGAGGTGCATTCTTACGGTGCAAAAATGGAAGTTTCTTGTAAGGAAGAATATTGATATTGTACAACTGCAAAATCATTTCTGATTAAAATAATCAATACAACATTACTGTCAATTAGAGACTCACATTTATATTTACTTTTTAAAATGAGCATGTAGTTAGTATAATATATGAAGAAGACATGCATTTCAAACTTTATGACCATGGAATATATGCTATTTTTTCTTCATAGCAAAGTAAAGTAAGGAGGATAAATCAATGAATCAACACAATATTAGTTGCTGAGCATTATATCATTCATATTAGAAATTTTTAACACACATTGGTTTTTCAACTGTAAAACTTCATGATAGTACACATTAAAGCCAAACCTATGATGAGCATAAGCATGCATCAGCCATTTTCATTCTCAAGGCAATTTGCCCAATACTAATAGTAGCATTGCTTTCTTTTGTGTACGTAAAAATATCCAAAAGAAAACGATTCTCATTACTGCATATTGCCACATCTTGTTTCGTTAGTTTCCTAACATCCAATGTAAAAAATTAGACCATACCCTTTGATCGTTCTAAGAAAACGACTAAAAAGGTCTGACAATTTTATGTCTGTTGCACGAATCTAGGGGCACCAGGACTTCTTTCTCAGCTGTCATTACTCTACTGACAAGGATACCAACAAAACCAGTAGGTGACAATGGGGATAAAAAATATCAGCACTTCTCATTAGAAACTGAACACTCTTTTAACTGACTTGTCTTATTTCTGCTTTGAATCTTTTTCCGCTGCCTCTATCTTTGTCAGTAAATTGACCTTTGTATCACACTGTACAAATTCAAGCATAGTTATAACCATGCTTGTAACAGTCCATCCTGTTTTACAGTAAAACCAAATGTAAGTGCGTTAAAATCAAATGTACCAAAAAAAAAATGATCCATGAGATTACATTCCTATTATTTTTCAACATAGACGAAGAGGTAATGGCTAGATTGTAACCCTTTCTCACTTTAATATTCATCCATAATTTTCTATGAAAAATAAATTCAAAAATTCTAATTTCTATGAATTTCATACAACATGAAAAACAAACAAACAACAAAACAACACTCAGTCAAATTTACTGACACTTACATACATAGAAAAGAACAATTGAACATTTGTGAGACAACCTTGGTGAATCAGGCACAAGTTGCCAATATAGGTTTTGAACAAGAGCTCTCTAAAAATTGAAACATTCTATATTTTACCCTTTTCCATTTACAATATCATTTGAATAGATCAAATTCTAGAATTGACAGAGTTATAATTTTTTCAACCTCTTAAATCGCATTTATATAATGATTTTTAACACTATCAATAACTCCAAAAGTCAAATTTCCTACTTGTGCCTGATTCACCTTGGTTGCCTCACATTTGGTCTCTTTATATATATTTATCTTCACAGTCTTTACACTCTGTATTTCGATATATATACTTGCACTCATTGGTCTCTGTAATAAAGTTATCCCCATCAATTATGGCACTGAGTGGTACTCCAACAAAATGCTGCCAGCACAAATCACATTCAAATTGGGGACAACAAGATTTATAATAATATAAACATAAAATCTCATAGAAAAGATTTACCTCATACTTTTTCATAATTTCCGTACCCATGACCAGGTAATTATTTTTTTAAAGAGACAGACCCCACCCAAGGTGAGATGCAACTGCCAGCAGCTGATAGTAAGACATATAATTATTATTTAACTCCCAAAGTTTTAGAAGTTGTAGATGAAACAGGAATTTAAAAAAAAATGTTTTCTCTCAAAGAATCAATGAAGGAAAACACCAAGAATTCTTCTTTGTAACAAAAACAAAAACATCCAAATAGTCACAGCGAGCTTAGAAGGATAGACAGTGCAAGATATATATATATATCCTATTTTAGAAAATTATAATAAAGATTATGGAATCCTTTAAAAATGTTGCCCCAATAGCACAAGTTGAGCCATGACCAATCAATTTGTTGAAAATTAAAGCATGGTAATTCAAATTGGTATATGAAAATTGAAACAAATTATTTCTCACTAACCATTTGTCTCCACTTGGTTCCAATACATGCAACATGTTGTAGGAGAAACAATATAATATTGTTCGAGCAATTATAATCTAAACCATCCTGGTATGAATGATATGAAAAGATAACTCACAATTCTTTGAACTCATGACAGCGCCTTTCATAGATCCCAGATAGCAGGCTATGCATCTTAAATTACACTCATAGTCTTTAAATTTGCACAGTACAGATGCACTTCTCAGGTGCAGACTTGAAAAACATACCTAATCTAAGAAGGTAATGCCATTCCAGATGGAGAAAAACTCTCAATAATGTAGATAATGTTAATACGCACTCACTGTAATTCTAACTAAATGGTTGGTACTTATCTCACACAATTTAAAATAATCTGAGCAGGCAATTATATAGTTTAAGATTTCCAATGCAACAAAAAAAAGAACCAACCAAACACACAATGAAATATATATTTTTAAAGTCTCCTTCGTCAAATGAAGGATGTCGATCCAGGGATCTGTATTGCATCTTTGTACATTATATATCCATAGCATGTATGAGCTGAACTCAGTTGTAGAGCAATCAGACAGTGCAAGGCACTTGAACTTAACATCCAAAATCAAAGGCTACTAGTAGGCATTCTCAGGTGCCTGCTGCTTTTGTTTGGTCTAGAAAGCTCGTAAATCAACCTGGCGGAATTCCAAAATAAAATCTCTCTGGTCACAGCATTAATGAGAGTCCGAGCACAGCCTTATTTATACCCTCACTGTTTCATAAACTCCACACATAAATTGTTGGCTTGAGCATTGTTGTGTTGAGTTCAGAACTCCACAAGGGCAAATAAACTCTTACTTGAATTGCAGGAATAAATCCTGAGTGCATTTTCTTCCTTGTCCAGTAAATACTCCTGCAAGCACTAGGCATCCTTGGCACACAGTGTCCATGTTCAGTCACAGGTAATTACGAACTCTATCCACATATGCTAAAGTGTAGCTAAGGCCATTTCATCAGTCAAAGAATTATAAAAACTGCTTCCTATTATGATAATTATATCCTATTATGCAGCTGTTAAACAGAGAAAGTTATTTAGTGTGTCACAAAACTGTTCTCAGGCCGTGAGAAAGCTGTCACCATCCAGACACTGACACTGTCCTGATCCAGTTCATGGAGAAACCTGTATGATCCATACATGAATAAGCTCACAGTCAAGGAATCTCTTGTAACTTCTCCAGTTCATGGAGAAACCTGTATGATCCATACATGAATAAGCTCACAGTCAAGGAATCTCTTGTAACTTCTCCTTTAAAACATGGCCGTCTCGCTATCTCGTAACTTGTTGAGAACATGGCAGTCGTGCATCACCCGTCTGGCAGAGTTTATCTATCCTTAACCGGTTCAGCTTTGATTGCCTTGTCCACAGCTTGCAGTGCCTGCTCTCTAACTCTCATGGGCTCAGTCAGTATGCTGGTGGTGGTGCACAGTTTCTTCAACGAATTCAGCACATCTGAGGAGTCAGTCAAAAGTGAATTATATGTTATGGTTCCATTAAAAAAATTGATCAGTTATAACATAATATATACTATAGAGGACACTTGAAAAGAATTATGTGTTGGTTGAGTTTTATTGTTTTAACGTCCAGCATCAGCACTATATAGGCTATATTGTGAACGGGCCCCAAGATGGACGTCTGACAATTGTATGTGCTGCCACACATGAGACAGGGCGGGGATACCATGACTCCTGTCTCAGCCGATCACATTATACTGATACCGACCCAACCAATAGGGAACGCAACCGCCAGGATTCGAACTCGGGACCTTTTGCGTAGGAAGCCGATGTTCTACCTCTGGGCCACCGCACCCCCAATATACATAAAAAGACACTTGAAAAGAATATGTGTTGGTTAACTTTCAAAGTTTAAGAGGATGGAAAATCAGGGAGAGAAAAGGCATGAATAGGAAATCAAAACTTCAACAATCTTGGAAATGACAGCAGCTCTGCCAACCCTTACAACAGCCAAAGAGGGAATTTCAGAACACCAGAGTGGGAAATAAGAAATGTCTGAGAGAAATTTTCAACTAAGAATATGAAAATAAATCACAAGCCTTCAGACAATTGTCTTTTAATTGGTGTATGAAAACAGGATCAAACACCAAAGTCATTTGAATTATGCAATGATTAAGATTTATTCTCAATATTTTAAGTCTGGCAGTGTTGTCCTTTTCTGGAAAGGAAAAATAAGGCTAAAGTCCAATCTTCCAAAAATCTTGAAATATTTCAGTATCAGGAAACAAAATGTTTCTTGTTGCAACTCACAACCTGAACACAGCTTCTGTGGTGATGTCTCCACACAATTCTAACCAGAGGCTCATGTAAGCTTACTGGGTGTCTAGGGAGTTATCAACCCAGCAACATGCTAAATATAACCCCCCCCACCCCCTAAAAAAAAGAAAAAAATGTTAAAGTCCAATCTTCCAAAAATCTTGAAATATTTCAGTATCAGGAAACAAAATGTTTCTTGTTGGAACTCACAACCTCAACACAGCTTCTGTGGTGATGTCTCCACACAATTCTAACCAGAGGCTCATGTAAGCTTACAAAAAGTTTTTAAATGCTGCTTCTCTAGGTACAGTGAGATATGTTTGAGATAAACCTATAGGTGACAACGTCCAAGTTTATCTTATCCAAAGTGTTGATCCAAACTGTTTGTTCACTTACTGGGTCTGAGGGTGACCAGAGAGCACGACTGGTCAAGCCAGCCCAGGGATGTCTTACACAGCTCATCCATGCTGGTAGTGGATACTGCACAGCAGTACGAGTCGTACAGTGGGTTCATAATCACAGAGAACTGAAGGGACGTTGGTCAAGGATCATGTACATTGTAATGATAAAAACAAGTGTATACCACTCTGCACTGCTCTGTGCCCATGACAAAGCTTTCAATAGTTTTACTTCCATTATGGTTTCCCTTGAAACTCTATACAGATACTAAAGATGCACTAGTTAATGTCGGAAGCACTTCCAACTGAGCTATCAGATGTGAATCTCAGGGGGATCCCCATGACTCAGTACAAGGTTATAAAATTAATTACAGATTTCATTTGTTTGCTCTTATCTATCGATATCAGTAATCTAAATATATGCATACAATAAATATAGACCAACTGAGTGGTTGATGATTGGGTGTACCAGCATCTTCTGATCTTGAGTTTTTACATCTCCTCAACTTAAACTAACAATGCCCAGTAAAATTTGTAAAAAAACGTTTAGGCAGACATCTATATGGGAAAAAAAGACAACTACAAAAGCCACAATCTATTAATCGATATTTGTGGACAAAAAAAACCCCAACATACTAATGAAATTATTACATGAATGTGCATAAGCAAAAAAACAACAAAAAAATTTAAAAAACACAAGAAAAGAAAGAAAGAAATTATCTTGAATTTGCAATGAAATATAATGTTAATAGAAAAGGATACGATCCAGAACTTCCAATTTTCCTTTGTGCGCTGGCACACATAGTCGTCAAACATCTCCCTCATCTGATCCTTGCGCTGGCGAGTCATGGGCACTCCGGTCTCGGGCAGCTGGGCCTGCACCGCACCGATTGCCGAGTTCAACGACTCTATCTCGCGCTTTAAAATGGCCGCCTCTTTTTGCATTTGCACACGTTCTGCTTTCAGTTTTTTGCAGTATTCAGCAGCTGGATGTACGTAGAGATCCGTAATATGTTAGTGGACAACGTTATAAAGATTGGAAAAGATGTACAAAAAGATTCAGAAAGAAAAGGAAACATGGTTACTCAGTTTTATTTTTACAAAAAAAAAATATTTGGTGTTATAGGAATCTTCATATTAGGATATCATTTTCTCAAGTTTTTTGGAAACGTGTCTGGAACTATTTACTCAGTAAGAGTAATGTGGTCATATGGTCTTTCATAGTTGCCAATTCTCGGTCAGACACTTTCAACAAATTAACTTATGATTTCAAAATTACAATGTAATAATGTAATTTATACAAACTAAAACTTCTGTACTAAAATACTTATAAGGAAAAGAGAGAAAAAAAAAGGTTTGTACAAATAAATATGTCCTGCAAAGATCAGTCACTGTGAAAACTCACTTTTCTGAAGCATAGTGGCTTTGCTTACTCTTGGATTTTGGGACAGAGAAGGAACAAGCTGCTGCAGCATGTCAAACCCAGTCTAGGACGGAAGAGAAATGAAAACAAAAGGTTAAAATGTTCAACTTGAAAATATCAACCACTTCAGTTTAATGTTTGGTAGGATTCAACATTGATCAATGACAATCAAACATAATGGGATTGCAGATCTTTTGTTATGTAATGTTAGACAGAGTCATAACATTCAAGAGTCTCTGCATGCAAAACCGATTTCCTTTCATTAATAAGAAATGAATTGGAAAGTGATATTAGCTTCATCTCTGAGCTGATTGCTTCATATTGAATCTTATAAGAGCCCTGCTCGATAAAAGAAAAAAAAGGAAAGGTGAAACTAAAATCTGTCTAGTTCATTACATGAATATACATTTATATCAATACTGTCAAATGAAAGCAGACAAAACTTAACTCTCTGAGCCTGTTGCATACCAAGTATTCATTCAAATACATCATTAAACAAAACAGTGTGTCCTCACCTTGAGGTTCCAGCGTCGCTTTTGTTCGGCAGATAGATGGGCAGCTCTTCTGGAGTCAGGCATTAGGTCCAGGTCTGACGATGCAGGTGAGGTAGGATCACCCTAGGGAAAATAATCAAAGACACAGGTAAAAAACACGACTGTCTATTTTCTTACTTAAGAAACATACCTAATTCCTTTAAAATATCGAAATATATGCAACGATGGAAATGCGGTTTTAACAAAATCTACCGCAGAAGTGATTTGGTGAAAAAAAGATATATACAAATTTGTTCCACAAGGTAGTTCTTTACACAACCCCTGATAAGTGTAAGAAATTCAACTCTATCACAGCCGAACTCTCAGCAGGGTATAGCGCTCCCACCTCAGCACTGCTGGGCGCAGACATTAAGGGGTAGCTCTCCGCCCCAGCTCAGCGAGGCTCCCACTATTAGTGAGTGACTTGAGGACGACCTTGAGACGTCATCTTGTCAAAGAAAACCTTGTCTTACTCACTTAGGACTCAATATTCCTATACTAAGAATATCAATCAATGAAAAGGTGCGACTTTTCTGGTCTTGTCTGCTCCATCAGTCTTATGAGAAAGCTTTGAAATGTGAAGCAAATAGGCGAACCACAGGGTGTGGAGTCTAGTTTCTTAGTATGCTTATTACATGATTATTGTTCGATGTTACTGACCAGTGGGGAGTATCTGTGGGAATATATACATTGTTTGAACGACTCGTCTTTGAGCTATTTTATCATTTGAGAAAACCCGCTCTTTGACTACAGCAGTTAGATGAAGCTCTCAGGGAGCAGGGGAGATGTAAGAAAATAAGTTGTGCCTCTGCTCAGTTTAGGGTGAAGGGAAGATGAAAACAGTTTGTAGTTTGTAATCTTTGCATCAGACAAGAGAGCAAAGATTGGTATAGATCTACTCTCCCTGACTAATCAGCGGTATGGCTACGGTATGGCATATGGCAGTTCCTTTATCTGATATGACCAATAGGTGCAAGGTGGGGTGGATGAGATCTGCTCTATCTAGTAGGACCAATAAGCCAAAGACCGTGATAGACATCTCTCTGTCTGATACGACCAATTGGCTTCAGGATAAAGGGTATCTAATTTCTCTGATCTGACTAATCACCATTATGGTGTATTGGACAATAAACTATAACTCGTTTATTGATCCCGGTACACATGTACATGCACTTACCTAGTGTCCAATCCCAATAAACTTCCGATTTTTTCTTTCTAACGAAAGCAAACTTAAGCAGAGTCATAAAGCAATAAAAAAAAACAACAACAAAAACCACTTTTGTATAAACTAAATGCACATTGAGTAGCTTTCTAGGCTTGTAGAAAAATCATATCGACCAAACTGCCCCATTGATTTGACACCTTTACCAGAACACCCTACGAGGCCACGCAGACACACTACAATATTCACACTCGGCCCTAGTACTAGCCAGCCCCTCACTCAGATATCACTTTTGGCTGACCACACACGCAACACAGGCGTTAAACTGACCAAAACCCCTTCGGAACTTGAGGTAAAAAATTCAACTCACCACTGCAGAAGGTGACATTGCGACCATGTTGAAGGGAGATAATGGTTCTCCCAGGCTGGTGGAGGTATCCATGGAGAGCTGAGGTGGTGAAGGTGAAGGCTTCATGCCGAACAGTGGAGGGCTGGTTGCCCCTGAGGTGTTGGGGGAGGATGGCACTGAGGACACTGGCAGAGGGAGGGAG
>RQTK01000590.1:145940-186109 GCA_003991915.1 Elysia chlorotica | reverse complement strand
GAAACGAGAGAGAGAGAGAGAGAGAGAGAGAGAGAGAGAAAGAGAGAGAGAGGATGAGGTTTTTCATCATTAGCTATATAAATGGCACCCCTTTTTCAAAGCAAACTCACAATATTTGTTATAAAACACCAAATAACTCGGGTTTGAAAAAAAAGGCGACACGAAAAATAAGCCTGTAATTCCCTAAATATGAGCAGATTATACAATTAAAAAACTTCTAGATACAGAATTGCTACGTTAGAAATAGCCCTTTTATTAATCTCAAATTTGATAATCATTCTGCGAAAGCTGACTAAGATACTCCAGATATATCGCACTCTCACACACACACACTCCCTCCCTCCCTCTCCCCCCCCTCTCCCTTTTCTCTCTCTCTCTCTCTCTCCCAAAGCGTACCTTTATCTTCTGTGAGGTGAGCAAAAGGCGAGGCTTTCTGTTGATTCCCGTTCTCTCCAATCCCTTGGGAGACGGACATAGGCTCCATCTGCTGGCCACCAAGAGATACCGGGAGGACAACATTTGCTAGGGTCTGTGGAGTCAAATTCACACACATTAAAAGATGATAGAAAATTTAAATTAATAATTTTTCTTTAATGTGATTATTTTTTAAAATTGAATTGAATCTAGCTTTATGCAGTCCATATAGCTCAAGGTAAAAAGGCTTTGCCAATAAGAAGAAATAAAACCACAAAAAAATTTTGCAGATGACTAATTAAAATAAGTTAGTCATGTTGCACCTGTAGCTCAGTATGTTAACCCTAATCATACCTTGGGTGTAATTTTCGACCCCTGGGGTTAGTTATTCTCTGTTTTACTATACTAGAAGTAAGAATTTATTTTTGACACTTTATGTATTCCTCAGTCATTCATTTCTCCATATGATGCTGCCTGACAAGCAGCAAAAGGGTAAATACCATATTGACCGTCGACCATATCCTAAAAAATATATTTTGTTTTACAAATGGGCTTTTCAAAGAAGTAAAAATACTGATCATTCTAACCGTATGTGGGAGGTTGTTTTCTAGCCGATTTCCCTAGTATGCGTGTATCTCTCTTTATCTTTCTACCTCAGTCTTCTCTCTTACTTTCTTGCTAAGTCTTCTCTCTCTTTTATTTCTCCTCGCTCAGGCTTTTCTTTCTCTCTCTCTTTCTCTCTATATCTCCTCTGTTTTTCGTCTTTCTTTCTCTATTGAGATTTCACTCGGCAGGGGCGAACATAATCGGGAGGTCCAATAATTACTAATCACATATTGTACGTACTGGTTGGCAGCTATGTGGAAGGTTTGCAGACCAATGCAAAGGTTTCCTGCACAAGCGCATACCAATGAGCTTATCGTAAAAACGTTATAAATACAAATAAAAAATCTCATACTCACAGAACTCAAGCTGAGCCCCCCTATTGAGGTTCCGGCAAACATTGGCAGCGAGGACGCCTGTAGCTGACCGGACAGTGGGACTGTGATCATCTTGTTGGACACAGACTGGGCCCTCAGCTGACCCACAGTAGCTGTGGTCGATGGAGACGACGAGGCGGAGGGCCGGATCTGCTGGTACAGGTTGGTGGTCGTCTGTATGGGGCTCGCCTGCGACCCTGTCGAGAGACCACTGGTCTGACCCGCCTGCTGCTGTTTCTGCAGAGGAGCGTCCTTCTTCCCGTTGAACATGGCTCCAGGGTAGGTGCCTTGTTACATGGTGTGAGGAGAATTAATATCAGGGATGATTCAGGTATTAATCATAACAAGGAAAATAATAATCTCAAATAACGAGGGGGGAAAAAATAATAATAAAATGGTTTAAAAAATTTTTTATCACAAAACAACAATAGTAAGGCAAACAACAATTGTTTAAAGTGACTTCCCCATTAAATCCCTTCATATAGAAATGTAATGATTAAAAAAACATTATATTATACCATTCTTTTGAAAGGTAAACATGTGATTCAACAACACACAATTTATAAACATTTTGTAACATGAAATTTCTAATAAAAAGATATGGGAAATGGTACAAAAAGTATCTAAAAGTACTTATTTTGATAACGGGTTAGATCTGAGGACACAGTGTTTTCAATTCGATACCACTCAAAGGCAAAATGTCGTGATTTGCGAAATTTGAAGAAACGAAGAAAGAGCGGAAAAAGTAGCGGCAAGATCAAAATTGTAAATTTCTGAGGATCTGCGGAAGATTATGACCACAGCTAAATATAGTGTAAAAATTGTTTATAAAAAAAGAGGAAAAAAAAACTAGTTCTCATGGGAAAGGAGAAAATAGCAATAGGCAAAAGGAAAAGAAAAGGCCAATTGAAGCTAAAGGAGATGGTCACAACTTGTGTAACCCTTAACTGATTGAACCGCTAAAAGCAGTCAGTATGTGCTACCATCTTTGGTTACTTTTAATACAGGGAACACGTTTCTACATGTTTACTCTCTGTAGTCTTTTAGTTTTCACTGTGACTAATAAGAGCATTTCCCCTCACCCAAACCACACACAAACCGATTTTTGAACTGAATAAAAATTTAAAAAAAAAGACAAACAACTAACAAAAAAGAACACCAAAAAAACAAAAACAAACACATCCAATTCCAACACCTAACAATACTTTCCATTAGACCAAAAGAACATTACAAACCTAAGTTTAACAAAAAAACAAAAAAAACATTTAACTCAGAAATCAGACTCACCGTTCTTCAAAAGCTTTGCCAGGTAGGAATCTTGAGAGGAGGAAGAGGCTGCAGGAGATGGGGCAGGCGACTGATGCTGTGGGACGGCTGGATTATACGGGGCTATCGGTACAGGAGCAGGGGCAATAGTCCTGTTTTTACGGGGTGGGTTTACTGGTTTCGCCTGCAATGAGCAATTCAGATTTTCTGTGAGTGTGAAGCGTCAAAAGAATTATTATAAATGCTCTTTCACTTTAGATATAGGAATAGATGCCTAGTGTTTTCAATTTTATCTAACACAGCATGATTAAATAACAAGACAAATTGTTAAATATTTTCCATAGTGTTGATTCAGCAAACTTCTGTCAAACACAACAGAACAATGCATACATAAACAGAAAAGACAAAAGCTCACAAATTGGTAATAAGAGGGAATGAACAAAATGTGAATGCATTTGGAATGTTTGTAAAACTAATTCTGCACAGAACTTAGGCATCATCAAGTTAGAGCGTAGCTTGCTTCTAATGTTTTCTCTCCTAGAAGAAATCAACTGATATTTTTAACAAATAAAAAAAACCCAATCATGTATGATTCACATCTTCAAATTCAAACATCAACCCTAGTCCATTTATAACAAAACATTCTGGTTTTATCTGAATGAAGTTTTGAAAACATATGTCACTTTCTCTTAGATACATCTTTCTTCTCAGGTGATGTACCACTAGAAAGGGCAGTACTTAAGGACAAAGACAAGCCATTTCAGGAAATGAAACACCACAAAGTCACACATGCACTGGGACTGGGTTTCCCAAATAAGACATTAGAATACAGTGGTCTCTGCCCCTTGGGAGACAAGAAAAGCAGGTTCTTATATATGGAGCAAATGCTAATGGGTAGAGAAGAAAAATGAGCCTGGGGTCTGCAAACAATTTGTTTTTATTTCATTTTAAATTTTGAAAGTTATAACTGAGCATTAAGAGATTTTAATAAAAGCACTCATAAAAGAGTCATATCAGTCGTTGATTGATTTGTACAGACAAGTAACCTTTTGGTAAGAAAAAACAATCCAACAAGTAGGAAAAGAGCAAGCAGCGGAGATCACACCCAAAGCTTTCTCTTTCCCTCATCACAGGCCGCTTGCTCTAACCTAGGACCACCACCCCAACTCCATTCTCTTAGAGAGGTGGAGAGAGAGAGAGAGAGAGAGAGAGAGAGAGAGAGAGAGAGAGAGAGAGAGAAAGAGGGAGACATTTGTATTATGGGCACCTCAAGTAAACGGTCAACTCACACTTCTCTTCAGAGACATAACTTTTTCAGTCACCCCTATGAAGTATGAGAGGAAAAAGATCCGAACCAATGTATAGCAGCTTTTTTTTTAAAACTTGAGATGTATAGATGCACCACTAAAACTTTTAATATACAGTGTATTAACAAAGTCTGAACATTCAAATTTCTGATAAACTAAATTTTAAGAAAGGATTCATAGCTTATTTTTTTGTATTTGGCTTTCTTGGAATGAGACTCACAATTCAAAGTCTTCTGGTTTGAGTCTCGTCTGATTTGAAATTGGCATCACCAAGCAACATTAAATGCCTATTGCTGCCCAATATATACTTTTAGAAGGAGTTGGGAGAAGATTCCTATATAAAGAAAAAAAAAACAAATCTCCCGGCAATGTTATTTTTTAAATTAAATTCAGGTCAGCAGCTGTCTATATTTTTTAACACTATTGTGTTTCAGGTAGGTCCTATTCTGTGATTAGAATCTTCTTAATGCAAACAAAGTTTTGATCCAAGCCCTAGCAATTGGAATTATGAGGTTTCCGTCACTGTATTTGTATCCATTCCATTTCAACACTAGGTATGCAAGAGTACTAGAAAAAGATGTTGAAAAAATTAAATTTTGTCCCACACTCTTTGACAGAGCGCTGGGGTACCAAGAGTCAGGCTTGCTATTGTACTCGGCAAACAGCATCTATGAGGTGGGTTACTTTTACTCTTCTCGGGACACTTTACATTTATTCTCAATGTGACTTATGAGCTCTAGTTAGCCATTCTCTGATGAATCAACAAAGGGGGCCCAGAAAAATATTTGTCCAGGTCGGCGGTCAAACCTAGCACGTTACAGGTGATCCATTGCACTAACAGCAGCTATTTAAATAATTATATAATAGCTATATATTACAAAAAGTAGACTCAATTTTGTTTCAAATCTGCAACAAAACGGTGTTCCAATCATATTAAAAACTTGATACAAGTTGTGGTATTGCTCTCCAATTTCAATGGTATTTTTTTCTTTCTTTTCTTTTAGATTTTCAATTGCTAAGTATATTTTTTTATTTCTATTGCATTGTATAAATTTACTTCATTTATCTTAGATCTACTTCCTTCCAGTTCATATCTGTTTTCTAATTGAACTGTTGTGACACAGGGAGACTAAGTGAATTTTTTAATTTAATTTTTATTTTGGTTTAAAAGCGCAAAAGTTTGATGTGCACAAGATTATAATCATGCTTGGCCCACACAATCGTTAAATCAACTTATCTTTCTTCAAAACCGTCATACAGAAAAGCAGGAGGAACAGTCTGATTATAGGCGTTATTTAGGGATAATAACCTAGTTTTTAATAAGTTCAGAACCAGAATCAAGCACATTTGAGGGAAAATTATATTTTGATTATCTCTAACTATTTTAAGAAATCCAAACTCAATCTAGACATTATAATTTAGGGTTTGTTTGAAAAAAAAAAAAAAAAAGAAAAAAAACAAAGCAGTAAAAAAAAAAAAAAAAAAAAAACTTGATGTGCATAAACACAATGTACTTTTCTCCTACATGTACAATTACTCCTTAGAATAACATTCCTTTTATGATGCCTTGAAAACTACAACTAAGCAAAAAAACATAAAAGTTGAGAAAACAAACGAAACTTTTACAATGAAAAAGACAAGTGTGATGTTGACGCCATACAAACATTTCTCATAACACGAAAGAGTTGGCGATTTTCAGATACATAGTTTATCTTTGTGATAAATTGTTGGTACTGGCTCTTTTTCACCCGTACTTAAGTAAAATAATTTTTACTTCCAGAACACTACTAAATCGTCATATATTCTTTCAGCTTTGTCCATCCCACAAATTTCAGGGTTATACAACTAAAAAAACAACAAGTTGAACAACACATATCTGAGCCACTGTATTCCAACTTCTTTTAAACTATGTCAATTCTTAAGTGGTGAAGCCCTGAACTAAAATATAACAGCGGAAACGAAACACAAAGCTAGCTTTAACTTACCTGGGGTACAGCAAAAGGCCCGTCTTTCTTTTTGTCCGACATGACAGAACTACCATTGTCTCCTTTCCTCCCCGATGCAGACTGTTTACCTCCAGCCCTGGCATGCCTACCTCCCTTCTTAATCTGTGGGGATGCGCCGGCACGAGTTGGCGAGATAGACAGGGCGGGCAAAGCGTGTGTGTTAGTCCTCTGGGGAGAAGTACTGTGGCAGTCTAAAGAGTTCTGAAGAGGGGACGAGGAGGGAGGGGCAGTCAAAGAATGTGCTAAAAGGGGAGATTGGATGGATGGCGACTGTTGAAATTGCTGGTGGTGTTGTTGCTGCTGCCGCTGAAGGATTTGCAGAAGCTCATGCTGTTTGTGAGGTGGGGTTTTAGGGGCAAGTGCTGGGCCTTTCAGTCTTTGTTGGTTGCGCTGTTGTTGTTGTTGTTGCTGCTGCTGTGTCTGCAGTAAATGCTGTCTTTGCTGCTGCAATTGTTGCTTCAATAGCTGTTGCTTCTGTAACTGTTGTTGCTGTTGCTTCTGTAACTGCTGTTGCTGCTGCTTCTGCAACTGTTGTTGCTGCTGCTGCTTCTGAGCATCTTGCTGTAGCATCTGATTCATCAAATCAACAAGATTCCCTCCTGCACTACTGTTACTACCATCACTGATGACCTTCTGATTGGGAGCGTTCACAATGCTTATGCTGCTATTAGCCATGGGCACACCTCCAGAACTCACCAACGTGTAGGTCTGATTGCCGTCCACAAAGATGGTCGAACCGTGGTCCAGGTCAAACTGCAGGGCCTGCTGCTGACCGCCGTTACCGTTGTGGTTGTCCATCGAGGTGTCCAGCTGGAAAGCGATGCTCTGGGAGCTAGGCTCGATCATCCTGTTGCTGTTGTCTCCCATCAGCTGGGCCAGTGGCGACAAAATCTGCTGCTGCTGCTGCTGAGGCTGGGACTGCTGCTGCTGCTGCAGGATGTGAGATGGACCCACAGACATGGGCATGCTGGCTCCACTGTTGCCAGGCCCCTGAGTATTGTCCAAGAAGCCCAAGAGAGAATCGCTCTCCTGTTTGATTGTGGGAGTAAAACAAAACAAAAAAAAAGGTTTGATTTTAGCCTTTGAAAGCAATCTCTACAAACACAAATATGTTTGGGCCACAAATGATTCATATTGTCGTTTCTTTATCGTATGAATTAAATTATATTTAAATAAACAAACAAAAAAGGTTTTTTTATGGGGAAAATTATCCCACTTTGGGATTGTGGAGACAAATTGTACAAACTTAGTTGCCAAAAACTGAGAGGTAGCATTGCTTTATAGGCAGTTTATGCCTAACTAAGTTAAATTCTTTACATTGGGATTTGTGAGACAACTTGTAGAAAATGATTTACCTGAGCCATGTCAACAGTGTTAGGTGTGTCTATAAAAAAAGATGGTGTCATAGTTGTACCGTAGGAGGGGCCAAAAGAAGGAATCCTGGAACTCAGCAGATCTACCAAAGTGAAAAAAAAAACATAAAAACAAACATCAGTATTATATGTATGTGATTCCTTTTGTCTCAGTTTTCAAACTTGACAAAGACTATATAAATATTTTAAAAAGTTATTTTTTTTTTAAACTCATACGAAAAATTGTTTTATATCATTAACATCGAGAGAATATATTTAAAAAAATATTTTTCTTTGTAAATTTAAATCCCTTAAACCCCAATATTAACTTTTTGTATGGGTGTTAAGTAAATGCAAGTAAGGCTAAAGCTTAACAACAGGAGTGGCGGGTATTTATTAAAGCAGAAAAGCAGGTAGCAAGTTGTAAAAGCAGGACATCAGTTGGCAATGTTCAAATTATAATCAAGGAAAACGAAGGAGAAAAAAAAGTTATCAAAACTCTTATAAATGGCATTGGACTTAGATTATTTTTGGCACCAGCACAAGAGGATAAAGACAATTTTTAAAAAAAAGTAATGAAAAACCAACTGACAATGAAACATGCATCAATTGATAAAAATCCAAAACTTTTTTCGGCAGTGGGAAAATTACCATTAAGACTGCATTGCACAAATGAAGTTTTAAAAGTTGCTAATTAAAAAAAAAGAACTGTTTGTAAAGAGTACTTACATTGAATACTTCATTACTTTCAATTTTTCTTAAGATTTATCAAAGGCTTGCACAAACCCTAAACTAATTTATAAAAGCTTAAATAAATTGTTATGTTGGTAACTGAAAAACAATGCATAAACAAAAGAAGACCGAGACAAAACCCTACACCTGGACTAGGATCATCGTTAGCTATTACTTTTACCGGACATTACAAACACCTCTTTGACTACAGGGCACTTTCCATCACTTTTCAAAAAGGCTATCGTAAATTATCTAAACTATCGCCCTGTATCGAATTCGTCCTTCCTTTCGAAATTTTTTAGAGAAAGTCGTGCTGAAACAACTTTTACAACATTTTGAAATAAATAAGCTTAGAGAAGTTTTCAATGACATTATTGTTTGTCTCGATTCTGGTAATGTCTGCTTGCTTGGCCTATTAGATTTAAGTGCAACATTTGACACAATCGACCATGAAATTCTTTTAAATCGTCTAAAAATTAACTTTAACATTACAGGAAATGCATTTGCATGGTTAGAGTCTTACTTAAAATCTCTGACTTTTTGTGTAAAAGTAGGAACTTCTTATTCCGAGGAGGTTATTTTACCCTTGGGTGTTCCACAGGGTTCCCTTTTAGGTCCTATTCTTTTTAGAATTTACCTAAAGCCCGCTGCAAACATAATAGAAAAAATTAGTATCTGCAATACCACCAGTATACACAGATATACATCTTTTTAAATGTGTTTTCAGTTCTTAAGTTGCTCTTTGTTTTTTGCCTGTTGATCTGTTACGTAGATTGTATAATTCAATTCCGTTTAAACTAGATATTAAATCTTTTAACTGTTTAAATGCATAATTTTACCCTTTTTAAGTAGTAGCGTTTTTGTTTAAATATGACCCTCGTGACAGTCTTGTTTCCATAAGGTTATTTATTACACATCTTTAAAGTGTTGCGTTTTATATAGCTTTTATCATATTCTTCCTGATGAATATGCTGCATGCTATTTACATCAACACCTTTTTACGTATGTTGTTTGGTCAAGATTTAATTCTTAATTGTTAATTGCATGTTGTTTTACAGATTGATTTGATGTATAACTCCTTTGAGTATGCCTATTTAGTGTATCCAATGTAAAGCGCTTTGAGATCTTAAAAAAAAATCTTTGAAAATGGAAAGTGCTAAATAAATGTAATTTTATTACTATTATTATTATACATTTTTAACTTGTACCGTTCAACATAATTTATTATACTTCCGTTTTCTAAACTGAGCTACCTTTGAGACATGAACACATGCCAAGAAAAGTTTGAAAAGGGAAGGATTACATTGTGCTGACACCGACCAAACAGTAAAGAATAAGGAAACCAAATATGCTGGGTACAAACTTGAGCCATTTCCAATTTGAAGCAGTGCAGCCTAAAAAACAAGTTACCACATCATACTGTTCAATCTATTAGTAAGTATGTGAAGACATTTGAAAATTTGCCCAGCGTGACAAGCAAACATAAAGATTATATATTTGAAAACTTAATTTTATCTTAGTCTATGCTCAAATGTAACCAGTAAAAAAAATTGAGTGAATGCACAATACCAAAAAAATAAGAAAATGAAATTAACCCAATAGTGTTTGGATGGCCGTTTTACACACGCCCGGTGCGGAGAGTGAAGAAGTGGAGGGATGTGAAGATAAAGATGATGATGGGGGTGGCAGTTGTGGTTCTAGGGTAGCGTCAACACCATGAGAAGGAATGGAGGCGGGAAGATGAGGGGAACTGGCTGAAGCGTCCACCCCCACACCAATGGCATCCCCTTTATCTCTGAGCATCGTTTGAGGCAGACCTAGATGCATGAAGTCAATGTCCATTGGGTCGTCTAGGTTGGGCTGAAGCTGGTACAAGCCTGGCTGGATCAAATCTGAACGGCCCAGCTCGCCTGCAAAAGAAAAGTTTGAAAATCAGAAGGTTGCATACAGCTTGGGATTGTTTGCTTTGTTGCTCAATGTCCAATGTCATCACTTTTTATATTATTATACTGTTGAAGGGGCCCAAAGACTTACATCTTACAATTACGACTCAAAATTGGACAAGCACATTTTTGACCGATTGTGGGCATCGAACCAGAGACCAAAGCTCTACCACTTGCACCATTTCGTCTCCCTGCAACTTGGGAGCATAGAGGCCTATTTGTATGAACCATACTATGACTGAGTAGCAAGACACTTAGATGTTAACGCATCTATATAAGTCCACCGTACTAATCCCACAAAATGCAATCACTGTTTGAGTCATTTTCACTCTTTACCTAACCGCAGTTAAGTAAAGGCTAAAACTTAATATCTCAAAATTTCTACTTATTATGACTTAAACCACAATTAAAGACTGCAGATTGTGTACCTCACTGCTTCTTCCCCAGGTCCACTATCATATAATAGAGTAATATACTCACACTTTTTTTTCATGAATAATCAGTGATGATGGTGAAAAAAAATGAAAGAGGAAAATTGTTTGCGCTCCACCCAAATAGCTATTCCGCATTAATTATAAAATACCAATTTAAAATCACTTCACATGTAAGTGGTGAAAAAGACATTATAATTGGAAGACAAAAAGCTAAAGTTTGCAAATATGCAACAATTTTTTATTGTTCCTTTATTGCTTCAAACCAAAAGATATGAATTTTGGAAAAAGGATCATAAAGTAAGAACTAGAATCTAGACTAGCCAAATGGACACCTGCCGTTTGAACTTTGAAATGATAAACAGTTTAAAAGTAAAACAGTATACACTGTGAGATCAGCTTAGCTAGCCCTAGAACGTTGGCGTATAAAAACGATACAAAGGGAAAGAAAAGATGAATATAAAATACTTAACACTATCAATAACTCAACCATATCACCATGTTGATTTTATACGCTACTGACTGCTACCAAGAACTATTGAATAAGGCAAGAGTACGGTTCAGTATACATAAAAGATCTACAATATAATGACCAACCATAAGGTCACCTAGCCAAACAGCGTGGCTATTCGCGCGACAGTTGTGGAACTATCAACTCGCACATTTCCGCGGGTTACAGAACCGATGATTGTGAACTCAGAAGGAAAAGCGTTGAAAGGCGGAAATTCCTCCTTTGAAACTAAAAAACAAGAAGTTCTGCGGGAAACCATCATCACTGAATAATCTCTTATCAGTCTAATAAAAAGGGCATATACTGAATTGTTTTGAAACACAAACCCATGTTTTTTAGTATGTACCCTGAATACCAACTTTGGCAGTGTTGACTGTAACGCCTCAGTATACATCCACAATTATAACATGCTTGAAATGGTCTAACCATCAGTCAATATATCAATCAAAATGAAGACTTAGACTTAGTGAGCAGACCTTTCTGCGAGTCTCTCTAACTAGAAAATATCTACCAACATTCTACATTGAGACATAATTTTCTTCATATAGGAATACTTCCCAACGCTCATATTCTCTTCACATGACAACACTTCTTGCTTCGAATTTCCATCTAAAATTATATCTTAGATTTTTAGGAAATTTCTGGTTAATAAATACAAAACAAAACAAAGGTTCTTTAGACCATAATTACTGGCGAATAACAATTTAAAAAAAAAAGATAAAAGCAAAACTCACTCAGCTCTCTAGGGTTGGGAAATGAAAACTGGCCGTGGTTAAGAGCAGTGATGAAATCACTGGAGAAATCCATGTCCATAATGTTCAAGTCTGAGTTAGACTGGCCCTGGAGGCCCGCTCCTCCATCACCCTTCATGCCGGAACCCAAACACGGGATAAAGGTCACTTCCTTGACCCGCTCCAACAGCTCCAACTCGGAGAGACAGCTGGTGTCTTGCAGCCACGCACCGCCAAACCCTTGAAGATACCGCAGCCTCTCTGCCTGATCCTTGTAGTAGCGCCGCCATTTTTTGTACTCCGCTGTCACAACATCCAGACGGCGCTTCCAGTATTTCCCCTCCAACACCACAGCCTGGGGAAAAACACAGTAAATTGTTAAGGCGTGGTTACCCAATGTTTCTTTAAAAAACAAAGTTAATAAACCCTAGGAATCATAAGCCTAAAAGCATTTTATAAAAAGGCACCTTTCTTTTTCAAATAAGCAAGTCATATTCATTAACCTTTTTTTCACCATTACGTTTGAAGTAAAAAAATATTTGAAAAAGCTCTTGAGAAAACCCACCTCTGGCCTTGAGTGAATATCATCTGATAGAGGCATGGCAAACTGGCACACCATGGGTCTTTTTGAATAAATATCTGAAAACATTGCGAAAAAGAAAATCGTTGTAAGAACGTTAGAAGTAACATAAACGTTGATAATGTAAAAGATGTGAGAAACAATGTACATAGATTTAATTCGTGGGAAAATCGTGCAATTTGTGTTGTCCTAAAAACTAATCTTAGACCCAGTCTCGTCGACAGTCTTGGCAGTCAAAGATTGCCATCGGAGTTCTCAGTTTGTCAGTCCGGTCCATAATTAAGTCGCTACATAGTCTAGATTAAAGCTTAATATCAATTGCTTTCACCAATCTTTTTGTAAAACCAAGTCTGTTTTACATAACATTTTTAATTAGCAGCTATTGATATTTTAAAAACAAAAATGGTTATTCAGTCCCAACCTTGCAAATTATTTGAACAATTTTGAAACTGAAAAGTTATTAACAGTTTCATTGCATGATTGCTGTAACTGTAATATAAACTAATGAGGACTAGAAAAAAAAAGCTCTAACAACATTCTCTTCATGTATTCAAATAGCAGGACTAGTCTTCAAACTAGAATTGAGAAAAGTTGTCTATCATTTATAATATCTGGAGTCAGTCACAGGCTGGATGCCAACCAAAGTCAATAATTACAGAGATACCAAAGAAACGAGGAGCAACAGTGGTAACTACAACCCCCTATCATGTGTAAAATTACCAAAATATTGTTGAGAATCAACATCATGAACATGCCACAAATCAGAAGTAAAATTAAACTCAAAATACCAGAAAAACAATACAGGCTTCATGTGTAGATTTAGCTCTAATTTTCTTTAAAAAAAAAAAACAACAAAAAAACTGAGATGGTTTCATTGCACATTCATGACAAATGTGTATGGCATCACGATTTTTAGTACAGCAAGGAGGTGAAACTTTAAATATCACTTGTCATCTTACACTGCATGTGCCATTCTCTCCAAATCAGATTGTTGAGGCGGATTCGCTGCTTCTGGGACACATGAAGCCCTCGGAATTGTTTCCATCTTGGTGATGTGATTGTACTGCATAATAAGAAAATTTCAGTTAATCATACAATCTTCCATAAATCTATTTAAAATAATCTTATAATGTAGTTTAAAACTACTATATAAAAATACCTATAGATTCTAGATTAACTATCTTTCCTATTAATCTGAGATCTGTTCATTGATCAATTAAAATAAAAAAATGTTATATGGTTAATGAAGCCATAAAATGAGTGCTTAAATGGCAACATTGGCATACAAACGACTATTTTTGAAAATGCTATATAAATCTCCCAAAATGTTTAGGTTTTTTGAGCAAAGCCTCCTATGTTCATTGTCAAAAGTGACAAAGAAGACTAAATCTAGATCTAGGTAAGGTAGCTTTTGTGTGTACTAGACTAGAGGCTGTCAGTCTAGGTAGGTCAGCTAAACTTGCACACAAGAATATAATATATGCAAAGACGTCCACATGTACAGTGGATCACATAAATGTAAGCTTGGCAGTTCTGTTAGTGTTGATTCAGACTTCAGCTCTTATAAATCTCTACCATACACTTAATTTCAATTTCGTTCTGACACATTTTAAATTTTTTTTATATTATGTTTCTCATCTTCAACCAGCCACACTCACAAATGTATGTTTCTTATACCTCCCCCCCTTTGTCAATTAAAATATGTTGTTAACTAATTAAACTATCTTCCTCCTTCAACCACATGTCAACCTCTATCCCTTTTCTCCAACATCTTTTCCCTCTCTACCTCTCTTTCTTTACCCCCCCCCCCCCCCCCCCCCCCCCCCCCCCTCTCCTTTTTTTTTCATTTTTTTTTTTCTTTTTTTTTACCCTTTCATTTTATTTACAATTTCTTTTTCTCTATTTCAATACTTATCTCTCCCACTCTCTCTATATCTCCCTTTTTACTTTCTTCATTTCCCATGTCCCTCCTAATCCTACTCTCTCTCTTTCTATTACCTATTCCTTTCACTGTATCCAACATCTCTGCAAAGATTCTACCTTCCTCTTTTGATTTTCTTTAAAAATTGCACTTTGTGTGTCTCTCCCTCTTTTCCGTTCTTTTCTACCCATCTCTTTCAAACCCTTTATAATCCCTGTCTCTTTTCTTTGTTATCTTTATCACTCTTTCTTTATCTTCTCTCCGTCTTTTTTTCATCTTTATCTTTCTCCCACTATAACCCTCTTTCATATTATCCTTCCCTCTTTTTCCTCTCACTTATTCTTTGTTCTTTTTTTCTTTATTTTTCATATTATTGATCAAGAAGTTAGGAGAAGTCAAAGATCAAGAAGAGTAGTTCAAGCAGAAGGATGATAAGGAGAAGAAGCAGAACAAGAAAGAGGCGAATGCAAAGATGATGAAGACCGCAAGCTTGGAATGCACAAAGTAGTGTAATAATACAGGCAATTATCAATAACAACAGTACAAAGAGACCCAACAGTAGCCTTTAGGCGCCGCTGAGTTCACTGTACAGTGGAAACCTCACAAAACGAAGTCTGATAGTTTGAATTTCTCACAAACGGAATGCAAAGGAATCTAATTAATTATCTAGACTCAGTTATTTTTTTCTCTTTGGCTCTATTAAAATCAGACTCATAATTAAAATCAGACTCATAACTTGAAGTTATTATAAAATCGTGAGCTCTAAATTTGAAGCTCACAGCACCAATAGGCATTACAAAAGTAATACCATTATACCTGTCAAGCAGAATATCTAGATGGGGTTGGGGAAAGGTTGCTTAGTTGCTATAGAAACGAAAGAAAAAAGAGGAAACTATCAATATCATCTAACGCAGTTTTAAAAAAATGGTAAGGTTCTGTCTACTTAGTTCAACAATTTTGTGGTTCAGGTATACACACCCCTTCTGAAATTCGAATTCTTTTTATTTGAAGTTTAGAATCTAGGTAAATTCCAAAGGAATTCCAATTATGAGGTTTCCACTGTATGTTGGTTCATGCTTATTTGCCAGCCATAACAATACCAACTGTGATCGGATGCTCATCAACCAATGATGAAAAACGATTCCTGCATCTTATAGTTGCCAACCATGGATATGTTGCCAACATATGACAATAAAATTAAGAAAAATTAAGAGAATACTCTAAAGATAGAATCTAGATCTAGCTAGAATCTCAGAACTACCTGTAGGCGAGGGTCATGCACTCAAAGAGTTTCGTCAATGACTCATCGATGGGGTTGCCAAAATTGTATGTGGTAGTTGTCTTTTTAACAGCATTTAGAAAATCGAATCCCTTGTTATCATCACTGAATGGAGAAGCAACCTCTTCCTCGTCGTCATCGCCGTTGGGTTCATGGACACGGCTAACCATAAAATGCCCACTATGGATTGTTTTCTTTGCGTTCCTGGATGCCCCAGAAAACCCCTCTTCTTTAATATCCAACATATTGGTGTGTGAAAGAAAAGGTCGTAGAAAATCCACAGCCATAACAAGAAAGATCCTGAAGAACGAAATGGAGTGACAATTCTGTCACAGTTAAGGTGATTTAGAATCCAGGACGAGTTTTGTTAGTCGTATTTCATCATGGATCACAACAAACAAGAAACAACGTCAGGGACTGTAGTTATCGCACTTCCAAGCAAAACGAGCTCTGTAAACGAGACAGGGAAAGTAGTAGTAGTAGTAGTAGTAGTAGAAGTAGGAGGATATTATAAAATCGTGAGCTCTAAATTTGAAGCTCACAGCACCAATAGGCATTACAAAAGTAATACCATTATACCTGTCAAGCAGAATATCTAGATGGGGTTGGGGAAAGGTTGCTTAGTTGCTATAGAAACGAAAGAAAAAAGAGGAAACTATCAATATCATCTAACGCAGTTTTAAAAAAATGGTAAGGTTCTGTCTACTTAGTTCAACAATTTTGTGGTTCAGGTATACACACCCCTTCTGAAATTCGAATTCTTTTTATTTGAAGTTTAGAATCTAGGTAAATTCCAAAGGAATTCCAATTATGAGGTTTCCACTGTATGTTGGTTCATGCTTATTTGCCAGCCATAACAATACCAACTGTGATCGGATGCTCATCAACCAATGATGAAAAACGATTCCTGCATCTTATAGTTGCCAACCATGGATATGTTGCCAACATATGACAATAAAATTAAGAAAAATTAAGAGAATACTCTAAAGATAGAATCTAGATCTAGATAGATCTAGCTAGAATCTCAGAACTACCTGTAGGCGAGGGTCATGCACTCAAAGAGTTTCGTCAATGACTCATCGATGGGGTTGCCAAAATTGTATGTGGTAGTTGTCTTTTTAACAGCATTTAGAAAATCGAATCCCTTGTTATCATCACTGAATGGAGAAGCAACCTCTTCCTCGTCGTCATCGCCGTTGGGTTCATGGACACGGCTAACCATAAAATGCCCACTATGGATTGTTTTCTTTGCGTTCCTGGATGCCCCAGAAAACCCCTCTTCTTTAATATCCAACATATTGGTGTGTGAAAGAAAAGGTCGTAGAAAATCCACAGCCATAACAAGAAAGATCCTGAAGAACGAAATGGAGTGACAATTCTGTCACAGTTAAGGTGATTTAGAATCCAGGACGAGTTTTGTTAGTCGTATTTCATCATGGATCACAACAAACAAGAAACAACGTCAGGGACTGTAGTTATCGCACTTCCAAGCAAAACGAGCTCTGTAAACGAGACAGGGAAAACGAGGCAGTGTGACCATCCACCCGATGCGTGATCAGGTCAAACAGCCAATAGAATGTCAGCAATTTTATGTCAAATTCAAGGTTCAAGGACGTTTTGGGTGTTAGGGGACATCACGCACATAAATAGAGAAATAATTGGATTTTCTTTTCACAAAGGAGTTGTCTGCCATTATACCTGCCCCGACTGTGGGAAAAAAAAAATAATAATAATAATGATAATAATAATAATAAAAATAATAATAATAATAATAATAATAATAATAATAATAATAACATGAGGAGGAGGAGGAGAAGGAGAAGGAGGAGGAAGAAGAAGACGACGACGAGGTGGAGGGAAAGGGGTAGATGAAGGAGTAGTAAATGTACATTTCCATGCATAAAATAAGTAGAAATTTGATCATTTACAGTTAGTGTTTTGGTATGTCCAAAATTCAAATCACAATAAAGAACTTAACAGAAAGTGGCTCAAATAATAATATGTGTTCTTTTTTGCATCAGAACGTTCTCGGCACCGAATCCCTTATTACCCAGAGAGAACATGATGATACGTGTATCAATGCACCGATACGCTTTGTGATGAGCGCGGCAGAGGAAGATAAGGTGAAAAAGGAGGGGGTGGTGGGTCACATTTTTTACAGGGTAGAGCGTGTCCCTCACAGTACATGTGCACCTGATCCAATCGTTGATGCAGGCGATTGTATAGATAATTCAATAGTTGGGTCTAATGCCATCAAACTAGACCTATTATTAAATAATATTTGTATCCTGTAGGAGATTATCGTGTTGTCGCAGGGTTTTAGTACTAAAATATTAATAGCTTTAAAAGATTTGCTCAGGCACTGCTGCTTTTCACAATTAATTATTCGTTTTTTTCCTACCTAGTTTCTTCCATATATATTTTTTTAATTACAACCATATAACTATACCAATTGTTTAGCAAAAAAAAAAAAGGTCAAAAGTAATAATTTCCTTTAATTTTCTGTCCCCATTGTTTCCTTATAAATCACAATGAATTTACTGAAGTTTGAACCTCGGATCTGCTGTTATGTTAGATCAGAGCCCCAAAGTTGTTGAATTTTTCGGCTCAATTGTTTCCTTATGTATCATAAGTGAATTTCGGAAAATCGAACCTCGGATCTGCTGTTTGTTAAATCAGAGCTCTAATCCGTCCAGCCATCGGCACCTCTCGTGTAAAAAAAAGGAGGTACATGTAATTCTATATGGCCTGTATCGTAAGACTTCCTCTGGCAATTTAAGCTGCTCGTCCTCGGCGCCACATTTTTTTTTTAAATTAAGATTTCTTTGTTTAAAATAAATTGCATGTGCAGCCTAAAGCTTCTTGATCCTCTGATATATTAACATGATCGTACGCTTTTGGAATAATCGAAACAAAAATTAAGTTTGGAGATAATAACCTGATATATCGTATAAACTCATACGCGTTCACTATCATTAATTAAGGAATTGGGAATTTTTAAAAAAAGTTGTTGGCGGGGTCGAGAGAAGAGGGTGGGGGTGGGATTAAAGATGATCAACCAGTAGTCAGCAGCAGGAACGTCATGGTGTATTTAAAAAAAAAAAAAGAAAAAAAAATAAGAAAGAAAAAGAATGTTTGTACACTTTATATTCCTTAAAAACCAGAACAAGGCGCGCCGAGTTTTATGACTGATTCTCCTTTCTTGATGAGTGTCGTTTGATTAAGGTCCAGCGCCAGAGATATACATCATGTATTGTGGACAGGCCCCAACACTAATGTCTAACAATTTTATGTGCTGCCGCATACGAGACAAGGCGGGAAGATCTGCCTCACCCGATCACATTAAACTGACAACATGCTTGGCGAGCTGCCTTGAACCGTAATTGCCTGATATCTGCAGGGAAAACGCACCTTACTACACATGCTGATCAATGTTTAATGCTGATCAGGTTTAATAATAGAGTATTAATAGTTGGAAAAAGTCGTAGTAAACTCACTTTTCTGTTACAATAATGAACCTTCAGGTGTTTTTTTCTTACGGTTTTATGTTTTCCTTTGCTTTTCCTTCTTCTGAAACGATTTACAAAATAACAAGAGCAAAAACAAAACAAACAGCAGCAGCAGCACCGCCACCACCACAACCACAAATACCACCACCACCACCATCACCACCACCACCACCACCACCACCACCACCACCAACAACAACAACAACAATAATAATAATAATAATAATAATAATAATAATAATAATAATAATAATAATAATAATAATAATTGTATAAGGTATTATTGGTATATTGTGCACGTGTAATTATAATCACTAATTTTAAATCCTTGCGTTTTGTTTTGTTTTGGTTTGATTTTGAGTTTTGTGTGTGTGTGTGTGTTGGGTGTGTGTGTGTGTGTGTGTAGTGTGTGCGTGTGTGTGTGAAAATTGGATTTCGATATGATTATGTTGTTATGTTTCGCTTGCTCAATCCGTCCGAAGATACTGTTTCATTGAGGAAGATTTCAGGAAGATGAGAGAAATCAAAGATGGCGTCACCCCAAGTATTCACGGCTAATGTCAGGATCAACACTGCAAACACATTCACCAGTGCTCCGGCCTTGACCTGCAGAAGGTCACACTCAGAGAGGATCAACGTAAAAGACAAAAAAGAAAAACGCTCCTAAAAATCAAATATAAATAATAATAATAATAATAATAATAATAATAATAATAATAATAATAATAATAATAATAATAATAATAATAATAATATTAATAATAATAATAATAATAATAATAATAATAATAATAACAACAATAAAAACGAACCGAAAAACAAACAAACAAACAAAAAATGCAAAATAAAACAAAAAAGCCCAGTGATAATTTAACAAGACATAACTTACGATTTGAGTAGATTAAATTATAGTTGGATTCAAGAGAAAACAAAACAAAACACACGCACACAAAACAAAATTTCAATAAGTATTACATTGTACTACTGTTGCATAGTTACGTAGTAGCGAAAATAACGATGTGTTAATTTTGCTGTTATTTCTCCCGCCTTCGTCACCCAAAACAAAACAACAAAACAAAAATACGACTCACAATACAAGTCTACTTTTTAAATGTTTTGGACAAAAATGCCTTACCATGTCCAGTATTGTGAGACGGCCGTGGGAGAAGACGATAGCGTTCGGGGGCGTGGCTACAGGCATCATGAAGGCGAATGATGTGGAGAGGGCGGAGCTTGACATTAGGTAGAGGGGGTTCACCTTCAGTTTGACGGCCTGGAAAATAAAAAGTTCAATCACGAAATTAATAATATAGACTGGAAAATAAAAAGTTCAATCACGAAATTAATAATATAGAGGATGAACAGGTTTTGATTTTTTTTTTCAAACAGGCCCAAAACAAAATGAGAAAGATAAAACAAAAGAAAAATGTGAGACAATTTGGGTCAATCAGGTACACGCCATCCATATAACTATGTTTTGAGATAGGAACTATGACTCTTTCAAAAACTTGCCCTATAGTGATTTTTTTTCATTAAACACAATTATCTTTGGTTTAGAAATGACAAAGTTAAAACTTTTTTTTTTTCAACCTCTTGAAACGCATTTTAGTTGTTTTTAACAAATGTTTATTAAAATTATGCTACTCAACTAATGTCCTTCACACTTGAGTGTGAAACTGAAGAGGGCAGCGTTAAAGCTTTACCCATGGCTATCCCATTCCATACGATTGGCGAGTAAGGGCAGCGTTAAAGCTTCACTCTTGGCTATTCCCATTCCATACGACTGGCGAGTAGGGGGTCTGCGGTTTGGTTTTCAGTTGATGCACTATCATTCATTTATTTGCTTTATGGAAAACCATCGTCTCAATTAAAAATTATTATTGAGTCTTAGGGAAAAGATGACTCTTAATTGTCAGCATCGCTACTTACTGAGTTACTGGATTGATTTTATATGGGACCTGATTCAGCTCCAGGTAGTCTTATCTAAGATCCCAAACCGAACCCTCACTACCTTTGAAGACCAGGCTCTAAAAAGTCGTTAAAATTAAATTTGTGGGCATTTCTTAGAGAATTTTGTCAATAAGCCTAAACCTCTACGCTGATCAGTATCCAGTGCATGCCAAAGGAATTATGCATCCTTTTTAAAACCTTGTAGTATATATATATAATTATATAATATTATTTATTATTAGAACCCGTTAATTAAGCGATGAATAGTACTGCAGACCACATACCAGTTCGGCCATCATTGGCATGAGAAGTGTGGCTGTAGCCGTGTTGCTGGTAATTTCCGTTGCCATGGCAACTGTGATACATATGATTAAGTTGAGGACCCACGGATCAAGAGAATCAAACGTCGCCAGCTTGGAACCGACTAAGGAGGACAGCCCTGACTCCTGTGAAACAAATACACACGTTAGCCTACTCAGGCATCATGGTTATTTTAAGGCCTAAGGCTTATTTGCGCACTATTTTGGGGAATTCTGTGGAATTTATAAAAGGTAAAAGCTTTGGTATTTTTCATTTCAAAATAGAAGATGTGGAGCTCAATGAAAATGTCTCTATCTGGCAGCACAAAAAACTATCATAATTATGTTAATCTTGGAGCCCATCCATAATATAGCCTCTATAGTGTTGATGCTGGACATAAAAACAATCCAAGCACGCACCTGGCAAGCTGCAGCGAGGGCGAATCCTCCACCGAGCAGAACGACCACAAGCACACACCTGGCAAGCTGCAGCGAGGGCGAATCCTCCACCGAGCAGAACGACCACAAGCACACACCTGGCAAGCTGCAGCGAGGGCGAATCCTCCACCGAGCAGAACGACCACAAGCACACACCTGGCAAGCTGCAGCGAGGGCGAATCCCCCACCGAGCAGAACGACCACTCCCCACGGCAGCCTGGCCTCTACGGTTGTCCAGCTCAACAGAGGCTTGTAACGGGGCTCTCTTACACGACCTGCGTGATAGTTTACGCAATGTATCAGCTCAACAGAGGCTTGTAACTGGGATCTCTTGCACGACCTGCTTGATAGGTTCGGCAATAATTTGCATCAAACTTTGAATTTATAATACTTATTTGGCAATATTTCGGCATCAAACTTTGAACTTATATTTGTAATCCTAAAAAATATGTTGTTTTGATCAATGTAGTTATAGTCTAGTTCACTTCCACGATCTGATCATTCGTGTATCAAGTCTTAATTGGTATAAATGCAATTGAAAAATACAAAATTTTTTTCCCGCGACTATTGATAATAATTATAGTTCTGATCCACGAGATGGCCAATGCTTACGAGTTTTTGGATGTTTTGATTTTTTTCATCAAAATCTAGTATAAAACTGCCATGTTATAGGAAGAATCAACATTTTTAATGACATTTCACTTTAAATATTAATTGATAAAAATCAAACATCATGGAATTAAAAGGATTTAAAACCTCGCAGCTGCAACCCATGCCTTTTCGCCACATAAAGGTGATTTGCAAAATAAAATGTGGCGGTGATGTTAACAAAATATTCTATACCAAGAAACCGAATTTAAAAAAAATGTCCAGATTTTTGTCAGATTTCCGAAAACAGCAACAACAAAAACAACAACAACAACAACAACAACAACAACAACAACAACAACAACAACAACAACAACAACAACAACAAAAGCCAAGTAACAAGTTGTACAGGACCCTGCTACGGGGGTCTGGGAGACGTAAACCTAGGAGCGAGAATCTCTCCTACACAGACGCATGATTAAACCATAATGATATCACTACGCACCAACTGGAAGCAGAGACACGTGATTAAACCATAATGATATCAATACGCACCAACTGGAAGCAGAGACACGTGATTAAACCATAATGATATCAATACGCACCAACTGGAAGGAAAGACACGGGATTAAACCATAATGATATCACTACGCACCAACTGGAAGCAAAGACACGTGATTAAACCATAATGATATCAATACGCTTTAACTGGAGGCAAAGACACATGATTAAACCATAATGATATCACTACGCACCAACTGGAAGCAAAGACACGTGATTAAAGCATAATGATATTAATACGCTTTAACTGGAGGCAAAGACACACGATTAAACCATAATGCAATCACTTATTCAATACGTACCAACTGGAAGCAAATACGTACGATTGCAATATATTATGTTATCAATACTCACCAATTGTTGAGTCCGGAACACAGCAAAACACGTGCGGTCTTTCTTTCGGAAAGATAAAAAACAGAACAGCGACAAACATGGCGGCTGTAGCGTCCGATACATACCTGGTAAGTGAGTGGATAGTTTATTCGTAAGACATAAGAAGAAAAAGACACAATATGGCAAATTTAAGTATAAATAGTTTATGTCTGTAACATAAGAAGAAATAGACACACATCTGGTAAATAATTAAATAGTTTATAATTGTACATAGCTTATGTGTATAACATATGAAGAACAAAACACAATATGGCAAAGGAATAAAAACAAATTATGTGTTTATTATAATATAAAAAACAAGACACGTATATTTAAAAAGATAAATAGTATATAATTATATATAGTTTATGTGTATAATGTTAATTATGAGGACTCTGGGCAAGCTGCAGCGAGGGCGAATCCTCCACCGAGCAGAACGACCACTCCCCACGGCAGCCTGGCCTCTACGGTTGTCCAGCTCAACAGAGGCTTGTAACTGGGATCTCTTGCACGACCTGCTTGATAGTTTCGCCAATATAATTATTGCATCAAACTTGGAACTTATATTTGTAATCCTATAAAATATGTTGTTTTAATCAATGTAGTTATAGTCTAGTTCACTTCCACGATCTGATCATTCGTGTATCAAGTCTTAATTGGTATAAATGCAATTATAAGCAAATTGAAAAACACAAAAGGTTTTTTTTGTGTGCGACTAATGATAATAATTATAGTTCTGATCCACGAGATGGCCAATGCTTACGAGTTTTTGGATGTTTTGATTTTTTTTTCATCAAAATCTAGTATAAAACTGCCATGTTATAGGAAGAATCAACATTTTTAATGACATTTCACTTTAAATATTACATGTAATTGATAAAAATTAATCATCATAGAAAAAAAGGATTTAAAATCTCGCAGCTGCAACCCATGCCTTTTCGCCACATTAAGGTTATTTTCAAAACAAAAAATGAGTGTGTTGTTACAAAATATTCTATACCAAGAAGCCCAATTTAAAAAAATAGTCCCGATTTTTTCTCAGATTTCCGAAAACAACAACAACACCACCACCACCACCACCACCACCACCACCACCACCAACAACAACAACAACAACAACAACAACAACGACAACAACAACAACAACAACAACAACAACAAGCCAAGTAACACCTTGTACAGGACCCTCTTGCGGGGATCTGGGAGACGAAAAAATAGGAACGAGGAACTCTCCGACACAAACACATGATTAAACCATAATGATATCAATACGCACCAACTGGAAGCAAAGACACGTGATTAAACCATAATGATATTAATACGCACCAACTGAAAGCGAAGATATACGATTAAACCATAATGTTATCAATACGCACCAATTGGAAGAAAAGACATGTGAGTAAACCATAATGATATCAATACGCACCAATTGGAAGAAAAGACACGTCATGAAACCATAATGATATCAATACGCACCAATTGGAAGCAAAGCCACGTGATTAAACCATAGTGTTATCATACGCACCAATTGGAAGCAAAGCCACGTAATTAACCCATGGTGTTATCATACGCACCAATTGGAAGTAGAGACACATGATGAAACCATAATGATATCAATTATTCAATACCATAATGATATCAATACGCACCAATTGGAAGAAAAGACACGTCATGAAACCATAATGATATCAATACGCACCAAGTGTTGAGTCCGGAACACAGCAAAACACGTGCGGTCTTTCTTTCGGAAAGATGAAAAACAGAACAGCGACAAACATGGCGGCTGTAGCATCCGAAACATACCTGGTAAGTGAGTGGATAGTTTGTTCACATAACATAAGAAGAAAAAGACACAATACGGTAAATTTAAGTATAGATAGTTTATGTGTGTAACATAAGAAGAAATAGACACATATCTGGTAAATAATTAAATAGTTTATAATTGTACATAGCTTATGTGTAAAACATAATTATGAAGAACAAAACACAATATGGCAAAGGAAAAAAAAACAAATTATGTGTTTATTATAATATAAAAAGATATAATAAAATATAAATATTTAAAAAGATAAATAGTCTATAACTATATATAGTTTATGTGTATAATGTTAATTAGGAAGACGAGACATGCCTGTCAAGTGAATATAAAATTAATGTCTATTTGCATGAAATTAGAACAAGACACACACTTGATAAAAGAATGAATAGTTTCCAACTAGGAAAAACCTTACAACAAGACATATACCTGGCAAGTGGATATATGTCCACATATTATATAACAGATAACTAGTGAGAGAGTTAAATAGTGCTAATTGAATACATGATTGCGAGTATAACACGACAAGGAAAGAAACACGCTAGAACCGTCTAATCGTAGTTGTGTCGGTACCGAATCACCTGCCACACACAGGTAAAATATTATTCTTGTTTTGACCATTAAACAACGACGCTTCTATAGGACCTTACCATAACTTCATGCTTACAAGTATCAAAATCAATCATGTATCGCCTTCTTACACTCTACCCTACTTCTTTTGAGTTTGAATCAATGCTGATTACTACCTAAAAAGTCTAAACAATTTCTATAAATTAAAAGCTAGCCTTACTGAACCAACCAATAAATTGATATAGCCAAGGGCGTTAAACAAAATAACTCCTTGAATATCGCTTGCCTTCACTCTCAATGCAAAGATTAGTTTTAAACCATGTGTATGACACAGACATTATGGTAAGAAGCACAAAGTCGCGCAAAGCTTAAAATCTGTCTTAAAATAATGCGAAGAAGTTTTAAGACGAGTCGTATTCTACCAAGACGTTGTACTTTCAACCTCTAAGTAGTATGATTATGGTGCCACATTTAATCTACCAATTACAAATGAGCGAAGTGACCTCAATAAGTCAGCCGGTTTAATGTTCAATCTCACTGCTGTGCACTTGTAGAATATTTGTTTATTAGCATACTTTGGAAATGTATTCATTACGTATTAATACTTTTAGATCGGCCCAGTATAAATAAGTTCGATTGTACTAACCAGTCAATGTCAAGATGTGTGTATTTGTAATGAGATGCTTAAGTTGAACTGTTACTTTTAGGTATGAGCAACACTGAAATATTCGATAGGCCTAACTGTATCAATCACGTACATGCTATAGCTGTCTTTTACAGGCAATGAAATTTGTTTTTTTTTTAACAAATCGAGGACAGGGGAATATTCAGTACATACTCGTAGTTCAAGATCTGTCCAAGACAAAAGCAAAGCGAAACAAAATTTTTAAAAGTGTTAAAGTGGCCTAACTGTAACTGTTAGTTAAATGATATAGCACACTTTTACACTCCTTGCAACTTTTGTTTACTTCGGTGACCCGACCTTTACAAAGGGTCGCCTTGATAAAAGAGGGAGGTCGGGGATGTAGGAAATAAAGTTCAGAGAGATAAGCTTTTGTTTTTTTTATCCAAACGGGCCGATTGTGACAAGGTCAACACGTTAAACGTGACTGTGCCGACGCATCTCAACAGATAACGCGATTTGTTTGTTGCTTAGCGTCCATGGGCAGCACCATACATGCTATATTGTGGGCGGATCCCAAAAGTAATGTCTGACAATTTCAGTTCTGCCACGCAGAGACGCTGCGGAGATACCATGACTCCTGTCTCAGCCGCAAACATTGACACCGACCCAAGCAGTAACGGGCGAAATCAGACTAATCAATTTTTGACGATCGTGGATTTAGAACCAGGCCTGGGAGACCAATGCTCTACCACCTGCGCCAGTCCCCCCCCCCCCCTTCCCGCGCATCAGCAGAATACATCGGTCGATGGGCGAAAAAGAAACTATCCGTGAAAAGCTTAGGCAATTCTAATAAAGTTACTTGCGCAAAGAGCGAGATCTGGACTCATTGACTGATCTGTGTTATTGCGATTTACCTACTCTACTGAAGTACCAAAATAACTCGTCAAATCACCGAAAAAAAAAACTGAAAAGAAGGCCTAATAACGTATACAAATATCATTTTTCACCTTAAAAACTATTACATACGGAAAACCTATGTTAAATCGTTTACTTCAATTTTCACTAAAAATGTATTCTCCACGTTTACGCATGCATAGTTTCTCTCCATTGGTCTCAAATACCTGAGTATTAACATTATTTTGTTTTTGACATGACTTTCAAAATGTAATATTGATACAAGTTTTATTTTCCCTTACTTCTCTTGAAACAAAGCTGACCATCCGGGAATCAATCTTGGATCACGTGATACCCACAACACAACAAGTAAACTGAACAAAATAGACGTCATGATCTCGGCAAATCTGAAAGAAAGACCTATAGCATTACAATTATACTAGACTTATAGCAGAAAGAGTTACCTGCTTTAAACTTTAACGTCTCATAGCTCTTAGTCTCATGTCTCATAGGTTCTCAGGGTGCTAGTTTAACGTATCCTAGGTGTTCAAGGTCCTAGTTTAACGTATCATAGTTCTCAAGGTCTTAGTTTAACGTAACATAATTCTCAAGGTCCTAGTTTAACGTATCATAGGTTTTCAAGGTCCTAGTTTAACGTATCATAGTTCTCAAGGTCTTAGTTTCACATCTTATAGGTTCTCAAAGTTCTAGTTACACATCGTATAGATTCACAAAGTCTTAGTTGTACATCTTATAGGTTCTCAAGGTCATAGTTTCACATCTTATAGGTTCTCAAGGTCCTAGTTACACATCTTATAGGTTCTCAAGGTCCTAGTTACACATCTTATAGGTTCTCAATGAACAAAATAGACGTCATGATCTCGGCAAATCTGAAAGAAAGACCTATAGCATTACAATACTAAACTTATAGAAGAAAGAGTTACCTGCTTTAAACTTTAACGTCTCATAGATCTTAGTCTCGTGTCTCATAGATTCTCAGGGTCCTAGTTTAACGTATCCAAGGTTTTCAAGGTCCTAGTTTAACGTATCATGGTTCTCAAGGTCCTAGTTTCACATCATAATAGGTTCTCAAGGTCCTAGTTACACATCTTACAGGTTCCCAAGTTCCTAGTTTCACATCTTATATTTTCTTTAGGTTCTAGTTTCTCGTCTCATAGATCTTAGTTTCACATCTCATAGGTTACCAAGGGCTTAGCTTCACATCTTATATGTTCTCAAAGGCTTAGTTTCACATCTTACATCTTCCTAAGGT
Organism: Elysia chlorotica; assembly: GCA_003991915.1. NCBI lineage: Eukaryota > Metazoa > Mollusca > Gastropoda > Plakobranchidae > Elysia > Elysia chlorotica. Next base: position 157,761 of record RQTK01000590.1, on the reverse strand, counting down.
TTTAGTTTAACGTCTTATATATCCTAGTATTACGTCTCATAGGTTTTCAAGGACCTAGTTTCACGTCGCATAGGTTCTCAAGGGCTTAGTTTCAAATCTTACAGGTTCTCAAGGTCTTAGTTCAACATCTTACACGTTCTCAAGGTCCTCAAGGTCGATGATTTGTTACTTTTATTAACAAATCGGGCTCTAAATAGCTCAGTCGATAGGATACTTGTTTTATGACAGAAAGAGTGAAAGAATGATTCAGTTTGTTTCTTAACGCCCAACGCCAGCAACACAGCCATATCGATGACGGGTCCCAAGACTAACGTCCGACAATTTTACGTGCTACCGCACAAAGTTAGTGCGAAGCTAGCAGGACTCATGTCTCAGCCAGTCACATTATACTGACATTCCACTGACACCGACCCAACTCGTAGGGGACAAATTGGACAAATACCTTGTGTCCGATCGTGGATCGTCTGGCTCAAGTGGTAGAGTGTTAGTGAAGGTCAAACCTCCAGGGGCAAGCTTTGGCTCGATATGTCAGAAATTCATTTTGTTGATTGCGTCCACTGCTGATTAGGTCGGTGTCAGTAGAATGTGATGAGCTGAGACAGGAGTCTAGGCACACTCTGTCTCTTTTTGACAGCACGTAAAATTTCCAGATCTTAGTCTTGGGACCTTTCCACGATATAGCCTATATAATGCTGGCGTTGGAAATAAACTCAACTAAATCATCTGATTGTGGGTATCAAACCGGAGAGCTCCTGTTTGGGATACCAACGCTCTAACACTTGTGCGCCTGGTCCCTCCCCTACACCTCTTATGGCAAGAGGTTGGATGCTTGAGCCTCAGCTGAGACCTCGCAAAACAATAATTTGCATGTTTGGACCTCTTTAGATTTTTAAGCTAACCTGACTACGTGCATCAGACTTACGTTACTGGACCCAAGTCCTCCAGCTCTTTTAGTATCACTTTCTTTACGGCAGCCATTTGTCGCACATTCTTCCTACAGCAGTCACTGAAAATAGGACGGACATCCATGTGTCAATATTGAACAGTCATAATTCCTATATGGTCGTCAATAATAGATTTTGAGTTGTGGGAGTTGATTCTACCCCCCCCCCCCAACCCACCTTTCCTTAAACGTGACGACCTCTACCTCTTTGATGTTTATCATAAATATCATTTTAGAATGATTATAAATACCATAATATAATACGGTATTAATTTACGATACGTTTTAAAGCCTGGTGTGTAATAATGAATGTATAGGACATATAATTATATGCTGCTATTCTTCTGCAATTTGGGCAAGGTAGCTAAGTCGAAACAACGAGGCGGCTTCTTTCTAAAGGTCTCTGGTTTAATTAGCCGATCACTATGTTTTAAATGGTTTCGTGAGTAAAATAAGCAAACGATATAAGTTCGGGGTATCCCACTAAAGGATCCTGTCGCCATAAATAATCTTCCTTGATTCTTGAGATAAGGAGAAGGCTTCGCCATTTTGGACCAAGCGGCAGCGCTATTCATTATGATTTTGTTTTCAATAACGATAGAAAGTTTTAAATAATATCCGCTTCTCTCCGAGTTTAAAGACTGGAAAAAGTCATTAACACCTTTTTAGAGAACTTTGAAGAAACAAATGAAGATACATATATATAATTATATTTTCAATAACAGAATTGAGTCTCTTACCAGTTTATCCCTTGTTAGAGAGCAGAAGGTCCTTAACCTGTAAGTAACCATACCGCTGCTTTGTGCTCTTGCCTATCTTCCCTATACCGCAGCTTTGTACTGTTGCCTATCTTCCCTATACCGCAGCTTTGTACTGTTGCCTATCTCCCCTATACCGCAGCTTTGTACTGTTGCCTATCTTCCCTATACCGCAGCTTTGTACTTTTGCCTATCTTCCCTATACCGCAGATTTGTACTGTTAACTATCTTCCCTATACCGCAGCTTTGTGCTGTTGCCTATCTTCTCTATACCGCTGCTTTGTGCTGTTGCCTATCTTCCCTATACCGCAGATTTGTACTGTTAACTATCTTCCCTATACCGCAGCTTTGTACTGTTGCCTATTTTCTCTATACCGCTGCTTTGTGCTATTTCCTATTTTCCCTATACTGCCGCTCTTTCTCTGTTGCCTATCTTCCATATACCGCTGCTGTGTGCTGTTGCCTACCTTCCCTATACCGCAGCTTTGTGATGTTGCCTATTTTCCCTATACCGCTGCTTTCCGCTGTTGCCTATATTCTCTATACAACTGCTTTGTGCTGTTGCCTATCTTCCTTATTATCTTCCCCATACCGCTGCTTTGTGCTGTTGCTTATCTTCCTATACCGCTGCTCTGTGCTATTGCCTATTTTCCCTATACCGCTGCTTTGTGCTATTGCCTATCTTCCCTATACCGCTGCTTTGCACGGTTGCCTATCTTCCCCATACCGCTGCTTTGTGCTGTTGCTTATCTTCCTATACCGCTGCTATGTGCTATTGCCTATCTTCCCTATACCGCTGCCTTGCTCTGTTGCCTATCTTCCCTATACCGCTGCCTTGCTCTGTTGCCTATCTTCCCCATACCGCTGCCTTGCTCTGTTGCCTATCTTCCCCATACCGCTGCATTGCGCACAACCCATAGCTTACTATATTAACTAAGTACTCCATGGCACAACCACTATCTATACCAAATAAGTAGGCCAAATCTATCACGTGGTTAAGATTGTTGGTCTATTTTCGGCGACCATGCACAACTTTCGTAGTGGTGTGTGCGATATTTAGAAGGTACAAGAACAGCAATATTATTGTTAAATTATAATCTAGAACTAGATTAGATCTAGACATTTAGTAGAAGTATCAATAAGGGCAATATGACTAACCTAAAATATTATAATTTAATTTTATTATGAGTGTCATATTCAATTCATATCGCATCTATCCACAGTTTATAGAGTCCGTTTTCTATGTTTGTTTACACTCATGGCCATCATAATGTTTACACCCTAAAATGTCATCATTATTATGATGCGTAGAAACTTGTCACCTCTGCACAAAGAAGATTCAAAAAGTCCGCCATTATCGTTACCACAAATAGATTTTGTCATTGCAAATAAAGAGGCGCTCCTGCCTTGCGCTATTGCCTATTTTCCCTATACCGCTGCTTTGCGCTGTTGCCTATCTTCCCTATACCGCTGCTCTACCGCTGGCGTCATTTATTGAATACTTTTGTAGGCGACGTCCATTTATTCAGAAAAAAAGTCAGGGAACAAGTAAAACAGTAATTAAAAAAAAAATCAGTCTCTCTCTCTCTCTCTCTCTCTCTCTCTCTCTCTCTCTCTCTCTCTCTCTTTCTCCCTCTCCGTCTCTCTGCCCCCTCTCTAACTCGTCCAGCCCAAGAACGTTTGTCTGTCTGTCTGTCTGTCTGTCTGTCTGTCTGTCTGACTGCCGGTCTAACTGTCTGTCTGTTTGACTCTCACCCTCTCGCTCCTTCTGTCTCTCCTCTCTCTCTCTCTCTCTCTCTCTCTCTCTCTCTCCTTCTCTCTCTCTCTCTCTCTCTCTCTCTCTGTTTTCTCTCTCTCTCTCTCTCTCTCTCTCTCTCTCTCTCTCTCTCTCTCTCTCTCTCTCTCTCTCTATGGTGCTCACCCCTTTAAGAAAAGGGCTACCAGCCAGAGCCAGACGGCGACCAGAAGCAGACCTGACAGCGGGGCAGCCATCAGCATCCAGCCCAGGAACGTCAGGCCGTATTCGCCGGCATCGCTCGCGCCGCTTTTGTTGAAGAACCTGTGGAACAAAGACTTTAGATGCCTTATTGCGACAACGGGGCCAATAGCGAAAACGAAGATGATAGATCATACATGTGGTTTTGCTCTATTAGGCGGAGAGAGAGAGAGAGAGAGAGAGAGAGAGAGAGAGAGAGAGAGAGAGAGACATTGTAATTATACGTTAAGATTGAGTCAGATAAATCAGACCGAAACAGAGCGTGCAACAAACACAGTATCACAGCTATCGAAGGGATTGAAAGGGGCTGAGAGCAGGGCACCATCGATAGCAAATAAAGTAATGTAAGGGGTACTCTAAAGATAAACATTAGAGTTCTGGCGATAGCGGGACCCATTCTCTCTCTCTCTCTCTCTCTCTCTCTCTCTATCTCTTCTCTCTCTCTCTCTCTCTCTCTCTCTCTCTCTCTCTCTCTCTCTCTCTCTCGTCCTCACCCCCTTAAGAAAAGGGCGACCAGCCAGAGCCAGACGGCGACCAGAAGCAGACCTGACAGCGGGGCAGCCATCAGCATCCAGCCCAGGAACGTCAGGCCGTATTCGCCGGCGTCGCTCGCGCCGCTTTTGTTGAAGAACCTGTGGAACAAAGACTTTAGAGGCCTTATTGCGACAACGGGGCCAATAGCGAAAACGAAGATGATAGATCATACATGTGGTTTTGGCCTATTAGGCGGAGACAGAGATAGAGATAGAGATAGAGAGAGAGAGAGAGAGAGAGAGAGAGATTGCAGTTATACGTTAAGATTGAGTCAGATAAATCAGACAGAAACAGACCGTGCAACAAACACAGTATCACAGCTATCGAGGGATTGAAAGGGGCTATGAGCAGGGCACCATCGATTGCAAATAAAGTAATGTAAGTGGTACTCTAAAAATAACATTAGAGCAAGGCACCATCGATTTAAATAGAGTAATGTGAAGGGTACTCTAAAAATAACAGTAGAGTTCTGGCGATGACGGGACTCATGGCAAAGACGAAATGGAAAGGGATCTGCACCGGCGTCTAATGATAGCTCTATCGCTAAAACAACGGTCTCAATGAGCGATGAATGCACCCCATGCCTAAAGGACATTATTATGTCACCTGTTAACGTGTGGATCGCCAATTCTGTACTGTGTCGGGGGTCGCGGTGGCCCTGGGGTAGAACATCGGCTTCCGACGCAAAAGGTACGGATTCGAGTCCTGGCGATTGCGCTCCCTACTGGTTGGGTCGGTGTCAGTTTAATGTGACGGGCTGAGACCGGAGTCGTGGCATCTCCGCCCTGGCGATTGCGCTCCCTACTGGTTGGGTCGGTGTCAGTTTAATGTGACCGGCTGAGACAGGAGTCATGGTATCCCCGCCCTGTCTCGTGTGTGGCAGCACATAAAATTGTCAGACGGTAGTCTTGGGGCCCGTCCACAATGTAGCCTATATAGTGCTGGTGTTGGACGTTAAACCAACTCAACACCTGTGCTGTGTTGACAGGAACCAAGACGTGCACTCTACTTTAGGTTCAAGGTAGATCATCTAGCAAGAGGAGTAGGGAGTAGGTTGTGCTACTAGGTGCGGCTTCTTTTAGTCTTGCAAAAAGAACATTCAGTGCGCAAATAGAACGCTTTTTAGATCTACTACAAACTGACACTATTGCGTTTCTGCCTGTTGAACACCTCTCATGTTTTCAAACAAAGTGGAACAATCAGTGCTCTGCTTCATGTTTTACTTTCAGTTCGTTCATCAAGCAATATTTCCATTAGGTGAGTGAGTAAAGCTAAACGATGCGACAATTTTAGGAGCTAAAAGAGAACATAGACTGCACAAAGGGAAATATTTACTAAAACGTGACACTATGACGTTTCTGTTGGTTGAATGCCACTCATATCATCCAACAAAGTAGAGCAACTATTCCGAAATCATATTCTCTATCGGGAAAGTCCAGTAAGCTTAAAAAGAGTCAAAGATTGCATTTTCCCCCATACCCATTTAGTATGATACTCACAAATCTGCTTGCCCTTTGAGGACAAGGTTTGGAGGGGTGCCTGTTAGAGTGGCGATTCCTCCTATGTTGCCAGCATAAGCAATGCACAGACTGAGTCCCTTGCCCATCCTGGTAAAGTTCTCGTTGGCTGCAGGGCTCTTGGCCAGGGGCATCACAGGTGTAGCCAAGCTTGGGCACTCACTGGGTTAGTAATAGTGTAAAACTTCTTGTCACCTCAGGTGTATGATGTTATACCTCATTTCCAAAATACTAAAAGTTAGAGTACATGTGTATTCAGGAAATGGTGAACATTATACACCTGTGGTGAGAAACTCGACCTTGAGTATAAGTGGTATGGATCCAGTTTAGATTCCCACTGAGACCATGGGTGAGAAAGAAAGGTCGGCCCGTGTTTGGTTGGTAACTTCCTTATCGTCCGACGCTAGCAACTAGGCTATACTGCTGATGGGTTCCAAGACAAATGTCTTACAATTTTACGTGTTGGTGACAAAGGCAGAGCAAGGATTCCATGACTTCTGTCTCAGTGGGTCACATTATAACCAGTTGGGGTAAAAAAAAAAAGGGGGGGGGGCGACAAGAGGATAAGGTTGGCTGCTAACACAAATTCATGTAGCGTACAAAGATGGATTGAGAAAAACACTAATAAATCATGGTTGATGGATCCCCTTAGAGCAAAATAAATAGAAAGAGGGATAGAGAGATATGCCTATTATTTTTACAAAATCGTCTATCTCAAAATATCTCTATAATTATTTCGACCGGTATAATTCGAGTCAAGATGACTACATTCGTGGTACTGGGTGAAAAATTTTCAACATTTTATAAACTTATTTATAGGTCTTAGATCTATGACCAACAAACGATGTGAAGACTACATAGTGAAACAGACAATATCACATTTTGGAAAATGCGTGTATAAAAACGCAAAGACAAGACAGCAATAAAATGTTGGTGCCTCTTTTTCATTAAGGCCCTTACCAAAGAAAAAAATAGTCTCCTGGTAAGAGGACTAATAAATTGAAACTTTTTTTTTATGTATCTATCTTATATCTTATACCAACAGAACATAGATGACGTTTGTATGTGACCATGGAACGACTGAGTAATATGCTTCTTACTACCTACCAAGTTTCAAGTGCAGCTTTTTCTATATCTGGAGGCTCCTTCTTACTATCCTCTGTGAACGACATCTCTTCTTCTCTACTGTCGATCGTTGTAGGGATGTCTAAAAGAGGAAGAAAAAAGTCACGAAACTGATCAATCGTTGATTTTAAACGCAAGAGGTAATACTTAACAAAAAACTTTGTTTAAGTTTCCCGAACTTTTTCGAACAATCATTTTTTTTTTAAATTTTTACTCCTCATCAAGTGGATCCTCTTCATGTGTAAAATGTATTCATCAGAACGCTCCAACTTATTTACAAGATATTTGTAGAACAGTACACACCACTCCGCTCATTAAGATCTGCCAATCAATGAATCAAAGTCTTCTAAGAATGGCTTGAAAAGGTATCTTATTTGCAGGCTTGCTGGGAAAGCTTGTACTCCTACGGCTCCGGCAGTGTAGAATTCTCTCCCTCTAAGCTTGCGCTCAATAACATCCGAGTCAGGTTTTAGGGCAGGTCTAAAAACACATTTTTTACAGTTTATGTGACTCGCTCTCATTGTCAATAGTAGCTGCATTGTGAATCAAACTGTTTTTGTTTAAGTATATGCTTGTATGTGATTATTACTGTAGTCAATGTGATGTTTGCGCCTAGAGCTGTGTTAGCACGGGATTTGGCGCCATATAAATAATCTTCATTATTATTATTATTATTATTATTATTATTATTATTATTATTATTATTATTACACTGAAGCAGAAACTATGGGGTACCCTGAAACACTTGCGTCAGTCTGCCTCTTTCATCAAGGAAAGGCTAGACTGAACATTTTCTGCTTTCGCCTTTCAGTCCCAAAACTGAATGAGATAAATCTTTGAACAGCTTTACGTTCCGAAATATCATGGGAAATCACCCGCTGTTCAAAAAGACCATTTTATCGAAACCACAGGTATCTCCCTTGTCTGCGTTTCTGTGGACGCTGACTGCTGACGACTGTTAGTTTATCTTCACGTGATTTCGATGAACCAATCAGAACCACATTAGGAATTTAGGAGATCCTGTTATCAGACCCATGTACGTTCAAAAAAATAACAAGTATGAACAGATATTTCAATTCACAAATTAAATACACTACTAGTTGGGTCAGTGTCAGTATAACGTGATTTGCTGAGTCTCAGCTATAATGCTCTGGGGGCTCCATCCTTGATATAGACCATTTGATGACGCAAACGTGAAGAAGCCAACCTTTGCTTTAACCTTTTTCCACTTTGATTCATCAACAATTTTTTTGTATTAGCCTACAGCCATGTAAAACAATGATACACGTGTAATGAATTACCACATTTGACGATAAACACAAATAAAAACACAATATTTCTTTGTTTTGTTTTGTTTTATTGGACGGTTGTTGCTGTTGCTGTTGTTGTTGTTGATGTTGTTGTGGTTGATGTTGTTGTTGTTCTTATTGTTGATATTGTTGTGGTTGTTGTTGTTGTTGTGGTTGATGTTGATGTTGTGGTTGATGTTGATGTTGTTGCTGTTGTTGTAGTTCTTATTGTTGATGTTGTTGTTGTTGTTGTTGTTGATGTTGTTGTTGTTGTTGTTGTTGTTTGTAGACATATGTAAGTTTTACCCTCGTTGGCCAGTCCGTCCTGGGCAGTGCTGATCTCTGAGAGCACGGCCTCCACAATGGGCATCATCATAGACACAGTGGCCGTGTTGGAGATCCACATAGACAGGAACCAAGTGGGCACCATCAGGCCTAGCATTGGCTGCATCATAGACACCGTGGCCGTGTTGGAGATCCACATAGACAGGAACCAAGTGGGGGCCATCAGGCCTAGCATTATCCTGCACGGGGAGAGGGAGGGGGAGTCAGATATACAGAGAGGGGGGATAAAGAGAGGGGGAGAGGGGGCGAAGAGGGAGAGAGTGTGTTGGAGATCCACATGGACAGGAACCAAGTGGGGGCCATCAGGCCTAGCATTATCCTGCACGAGGAGAGAGGGGGGGGGTAAGATAAAGAGAGGGGCAGATGGAGGCAAAGAGGGAGGGAGAGAAAGAAAAAAAGAGGAAGAGAGAGTGTTGAGGATCCACACAGAGAGAAACCACATAGTCACCGTCAAACTCAGCATAATCCTGCATTGGTAGAAAGAGAGAGGATATGGGACAGAAAGGAGGAGAAAGAAGAAGAGGGAGAAAAGGAGAGAGGGTTAGGGAGAGAGAGTGTGTGTGTTTGTGTTGAAGGTCAACATAGATAGGATCCATGTGGGCAGGGAGAGGGAGAAGGAGGAGAGAAATTTGGTGTACACCAAGAGAATCATGTGGGCAAAGAAAGGAAGAAGGGAGAAGGGGGAGAGAAATTTGGAAGTGGGCAGGGAGAAAGGAGAAGGGGGAGAGAAATTTGGTGTACACAGAGAGAATCATGTGGGTAGAGAAAGGGAGAAAGGAGAATGGGGAGAGAAATTTGGAAGTCTACATAGAGAGGAACCATGTGGGCAGGGAGAGGGAGAAAGGAGAAGAAGGAGAGAAATTTGGTGTACACAGAGAGAATCATGTGGGCAGAGAAAGGGAGAAAGGATAAGGGGGAGAGAAATTTGGAAGTCTACATAGAGAGGAACCATGTGGGCAGGAGAGGGAGAAAGGAGAAGGGGGGGGGGGAGAGGGATTTGTAGTACACAGAGAGAATCCATGTGGGCAGAGAGAGAAAGACAGGAGAAGGGGGAGAGAAAATTGAAAGTCTACATAGAGAGGAACCATGTGGGCGTTATCACGCATTGCATTATCTTGTACGGAAAACGGGAAAGAGGAGAGAGTGAAAGGGGGAGGGAAAGAGAGAAAGCGAGAGAGAAATGAAGAGAGAGAGAGAGAGAGAGAGAGAGAGAGAGGTAGAGAGAGAAAGAGAAAGAGAGATAGGGCAGGAAGGGAGAGAGAGTAAGAGAAGTAGAGAGGCGTAGATTTAACTATACAGGTATAGTTAAATTTATACAGTAGTTTATAGTACATATCGCCCGCATTGCTAAAACACTCCGAGCTTTTTCCAAATTTATAGTCAGTTATTTACCATATACTGTCCACAGAAAACAATTTGTGTTCATCGTTTAAATCGAAATTTGCTATTTTATTATGCCAGACTTTGAGGCCAATAACACTGAATGGCGAGGTACTTTAACAGTTTGTTGTATTTTACTACTGCATCATTGAATTAAGACAAATTGCCCAATGGTAAGAATATAAGTCAGTACTCTTTAAGCCATGTTAATCTATCACAAACAAAACAAAAAAGAAAACCGGCAAATATGTTTTAACGATCAAACTTAGCGATTGTTTAAATCTATTGTTATATCAATAATTATTATCCACCATAAGGTGTAAAAACACTATATGTTTTTTAACAGTAATATATTAATAACTTATTTGTAGTAATGAAACAAAAAAGTATTGTTTTTAAGAGCCCACGTTTTTTTCGTGTTTTTTTTTCTTTCTTTCTTTTATTTTTTTATGTCAAAGGTCACGAATGATCGAAGGCCTCAAGATTAAAAAAAAAAATATTGACCCAAGAATTCGTTGGTGCGATCGCTAAACTGAAGGCTTGCCCACCACTTTGGATCCGTTCCAACCAGACGAAGAACGTTCAAGGCCATTCTCTTGTGCAGATTTGCCTCCTCAACGGCAACGGCAACCATCAGACCGCCAAGGAATAAGAGAGATGAGTTCTGCGGATGGGAAAATAAAAAATAAATGTGTAAAGCACTATGATAAACATTTTTATAAAGTAAAATTTTAGATGCATCTAATTCAATGCCAAAAAGCAAAACATGGAGGGAAATCTGACCGCGTATCGTCCTCGAGCTTAACCAAATAACTCTGTACACCGACTTCGCCCTTGAATTTTCCATAACAACAAACAATGGGGAACTAGCTGAGGATCAAACCCCATCCTACAAGACGTCAGACCACCGCTCTAGTAATATTGGTTATTGGGCCATGAGCAGCGTTTGAGAGACGTAAAGGTTTGATCACTTTAACGCCATTTTAAGGAGTCCTGTCTCAGCCGGTCACCAGTCATGGTATCCCCGCCCTGTCTCGTTTAAGGAGTCAATTTTAGGCATAACTTTTGTTTACTATTTAGTAAAGATTTTGAACAATTAATATTAACTGTTTTTCCGGTGTGAATTTTAGATAATATAAAACATCAGTGATCAGCATAATATATATCATCATCATCATCATCATCATCATCATCATCATCATCATCATCATCATCATCATCATCATCATCATCATCATCATCATCATCATCATCATCATCATCATCATCATCATCATCATCATCATCATCATCATCATCATCATCATCATCATCATCATCATAATTATCGTATCAACAGCCACCGTAACAAAACCAAAAAAAAAGAGGGAACTTGTCTATCCGCATCAAACTTCAATTACATCATGGTTTGATCAAAATGATTTCCCTTTTCTCACAACCTACATAATTATCCACAATACCCATCTCCATTCTCATTTCTTCATGAATATATAATGTCCATATTTATCGTGTTTCATAGGACATAAACATCACCTTTTCGTTGAAAAACATCGACCGCTTCCACTGCAATATTTAATCTATACCTTATGACTCACATTGATATAGCTCTCTGCAACATCGCTGGCCTTGAGAACTTCAGCCATGGGAAACATAAACACCGGAAGTAGGGCAGTGACCGTTATTGGAACCGCCTCCGTCAGCCACATGAACGCCATGACAGCCACCACATACGCACACTTGGCTTCCTGCAGATAAAACAAGAAAAAACATCAGGTCTATACTTAATAATAGTAATAACAGTAACAAAAACAACAATAACAAAAACAACAACCACAACAATATACTACTACTGCTGCTGCTACTACTACTACTACTACTACTACTACTACTACTACTACTACTACTACTACTACTACTACTACTAGTACTACTAC
>RQTK01000590.1:133582-138297 GCA_003991915.1 Elysia chlorotica | reverse complement strand
TATTATTATTATTATTATTATTATTATTATTATTACTATTATTATCATTATTATTATTAAATTGCGTTGTGTTTTTCCTCTTTGGGGTAATAAGTACAACGCCCTCGTAACTTACGACGCTTCGTAACAATATGCGATAAAGAAGGGTTGCACCGAGTCGTAAGTTGCCGCGACATTGTACTTTCAGCCCTTGATCTCAAAGTACAAAATAGCTATGTGACGAGTCTTGCGCTATAAATGGCTTTGCAATGTTTTAAGCGCGCTTTAAAACTTAAATATATTATGGTTAAACCTAAATTGAAAAATTAAATATACTGATAATCATTGTATGTCTGTGTGTGTGTGCGCGTGGTCTTTGGCAATGAGTAGTCCAACTTTGTTCTCGACCCTGGTAAAATCAATGTCTTGCTTATAATCATCTCATTAATGATAGTGTTAACTTAGCCTTAATACTGCTAAAAAAAATCTCTTCTAAGCCCTACTTGAAAGGTATCACTATGATATAATTTATGGTCCGATTTCATTTTTTTTCCTACCCACAGTTGAAAAAACAAAACAAAACGCGAGTATGAATAAAGAAAACATGTTTGTGCTGAGTAGGAGGGCGTTGTTATTGCTTTCCATCGGGGCAACTGTTTACAGTAATGGTTCCCTAGTGCTGGAAAACGCCGCCCTCAACAAACCTACAACGCAAGGACCAAGCACTCATAGATATCTGCACCATTTCTATGAAAGCTCATTTGCCGTAGATGGCAAGATAAGTACTTTATTTCCTGATTGCGCAGGGGTGGACACAGCAAACGTTATGTGGTGGACTGTAGATCTCATCCGCTCTCGCAAGATTCACAAAGTTCGAATCCTAACCAGGTTTAACTCAGATTTTCGTCGTGAGAATTTCACAATCGATGGATTCCACGAAGATCCAACACAAGCATCGGGATTTCAGAGAAACTTTGGCCAGATTTGCACCTCGCGTGTCGACCAACTTGACGCTGGAGTGTTTTCGGATTTGGCTTGCAGTTATGTTATGGAGACGCGCTTCGTGCGGATTGTCAAGCACGGGTATGCCCATTTGGCCTTATGTGAGGTCCAGGTTTTGGCCGAGGTTCTTGGCAATGAAGCGGCATACAAGGTTGTCCCAAAGTCGTCAGCCCAAATCATGCCGAAAGAGACTGTAGGAAAATTTAACACAGCTACGTCTTGCGCGGTCGCGCTTGCTGGCGATAAGGAACACAATGGGTTCCAGTTCAAGTCTCAGGCTGGAGAGTGTATCAAGTTTCAAACAAGTCCATTCAGGGGAGACAATAGTGTGGACCCCTCGACCAGCTGGGATTTGTATACAGTGTTGTAAAGGGAGAAGAAAAGAAAAAAATGAGATTTAATTTGTGGAAAAAAATTATGTTGATAAATAGATTTTCATTGTTGTTGTTTTTTAACAGATTGTTTAAAAATACATACAGCACAAGATTAAGTTGTCAAAATAAATATTGCACTTAAAAACCGCTATATAATTACATTATGTAGATCTACTTTACGATTTAGCGTGCCTTTAAAGGATATTTTTGTATTTATATCTTTAATGATATCATAAGAAGGCGCTATGTGCTTCAGTTTTACGTAACCTTTAATTCTTGACAGCTTTCCGAAGAATTCGATGTGAAATCGGAGGTACCCAGTGAGATTCGAACCTCGGACTTTCGTTCTTTAGTAAAGAGCGCAACCGATCTTTGTGCTACCTACTATCTAATCTTTGTAGGGCAGAAGCTCTCTCTTAGTTTAACGTCTCCTATATGCTATCCCTAGGGAGGACCCCATACTGCGAGACTAGCGTTTGACAATTCTCTGCGCTGTCACATATTAGACAGTGTGGCAATACCAGGACTCCTGTCTCAGACGTTCATATAATAACACCGACCCCAACCAGCAAGGGGCGAAACCACACACACACACACACACACACACACACACACAGACACACAAATTTGGCTGATCGATTGATCGAACTCTTGATTCCTTGTGGAACATAGGACCGCAGCAACTCCCCTCCACCGGATTCGGTTTTGACTCGTCCTCTTCAGCTCGGTCCATAATGTACCGGCAGCTGTTATCTCTGCGTCGGTGCTTTTCCAAGTCTGCTTCGGGCGGCCGACCTTGCTCTTTGCTTGGGGAGTCCACTCAAGGCTTGCCTTGTGATGTTGGATACAGGCTTTCGAAGTGTGTGACCTTTCCAACCCCATTTTACGCTTTTTGATCTCTGTCTCGATGGGGGTTTGCTTCGCTCTGGCCCAAAGTTCTTTATTTGAGACAACTTCAGGCCGCCTAACGTTGAGGATGTTTCTGAGGCATTTGCTGGTGAATGACTGTAGTTTTGTGGTGCAAGTCCTGGTCTCCCGTCATGTTTTAGAACCATAAAGTAGGACCGACTTTACGTTAGTGCTGAAGATCGGGATCTTGTTTCGGGCTTATAGCGGTGTAAACCTCAAGATTGATATAAGGGTGTTGAAGTCGTATCTGGCATTGTTAATTTGGCATCTGGTGTCTTCGTCTGTGTCTCCGTCTTTGCTAACAACACTACCAAGATAAACAAACTTGTTAACCTCTTCAATGTTTTCGTCACGTAGTGGCAATGCATTAGCCTGATTGTTGTTGATTCTCATGGCTTCAGTCTTTCTGGTGTTTATCCGGAGTCCAGTTTTCCTGGCTCCTTTGGCCACACAATTATAATTTCCCTTGTGCGCACTGTTGCTTTTGGGAAAGAAGGCTGATACCGTCTGTAAAGTCAAGATCCCCCAGCTGCACATGAAGGTCCACTGGATACATGTCTTTCGACCTGTTGTTGGCTGCTTCATAACCCAGTCAACTACCATGAGGAAGATCGTTGGGGAGAACGAGCAACCCTGTCGGACGCCAGTTTGCACGTTAAACAGTTCCATCAGTTTTCCATCGTGGATAACAACAAATGACGTCTTCTTAGAGTTGTTGGATGATAGTGACACACATAAGTGGAAAGCCGTAGTGGTTAGTCAATCTCCAGATGACATTCCGGTCGACACTGTCGAATGCCCTTTGAAAGTCAACAAATACTGCATACAGGTTGGTCTGCCCCCTCTAGTGACTGCTCGATGATGATGCGCATGGTAGCTCGAGCGCTCTTGTCGGAAACCTACATGCTCATCTCGGAGTCTCTTGTCCATGGTGGTACTCAGCCTCCCTAACTTGACTCTAGTTAAAACTTTGCCCCGGATTGATAGCAGCATGATTCCTCGCCGTTTGCCGCAGGATGGGACAGCTTTACAAGTTGTCCTCTTTTTCACTCCTCTGGAACTTGTTCTCGTTCCCAGAAGTCGGCCTTAAGAGTCGCGGGTGGTATGCCGTATGGACCTGATGCCTAGCTTGAGAGACTTAATGGCATGCATTGGGGATCTCTGCCCTGCTGGGAGGGCTGGTGTAAATATCCAGGAACTCAGGGGTGCAATTTCTGGTGGGGCCGGTGGAGCGGATCTATTTAGCGTTACCTTGAAGTGATCCGCCCATCTTGTACCCTGATCTCTCTCGATGGTGTCTCCAGTCTTGTCCTTCACGGGCGACTGGGGTTTCTGAGAGAGTCCTGGTGATATCGCACAGTCTCTTCATACTTCTTTGAACTCTTTTGTCAGCTCCTCTACGTAGTTTCATGTGTACTACTTAGATACAACTATGTTTAAGTAAAACATTTTGCTAATTGTGTTGCTGCATGTATATTTGTATAACTGTTTATATGTATTCATCTTGCAAAGCCTGTGCTTGACAAAATAATTTTCGATATGTATGTTCTTAATATATATATATATATATAAACATTGAATTGAATTGAATTGAATTGAATTGAATTGTTAAACCAACTCAACTCAACTCAACTCACCACCTTCATACACTGTTCTTCAATTGTTTTTCCTGGTAGTAAGGAGAGTACACTGAACTTGTTACTCACTTCTTTTTCTCTGCTTTCTGTTTCTCTCTAAGACACTGTACATTGAACCTGTGAGCTGGTCGTTCTGCTCTGTCGTTGAAAGCCTTGAGCTTGATCTAAGTACAAGAACCAGGTGGTGATCTGATGCTGCGTCCGCAAGCTTCGTCTTCACTTTCTGCCGATTTTGATGTGGTCTCTCTGATTTTCGATCTTGTCTTCGGGGAAAATCCATGTTATTTTATGAATGATCTTGTGCAGGAACAGAGTACCTACAATTACCATGTCATTAAAGGAGCAAAACTCAGTAACGGATTCTCCATTCTCTTCATGGTTTCCGGTGCCGTGGATTCCATGATGTGCTCCATGTTTGTGTTGTTGGTGTCTACTTCAGAGTTCAGGTCTCCCAACTAGATTCTCATGCCTCTCTTTGGGACTTGTCGATTACCGTCTGGACGTGTTCATAGAAACTCACGTTCTCCTCGATCTCTGCTACATTTGTGGGAGCATAGCGCTGGATAATGGTGACTCTTCTGCCCTTCGAGTTAAATCTTGCAGTGAGAATCCTCGATAATAGCCTACAGGTTCTCAGGACAAAAGTACCCGTGTTTCCATCAGCTAGTCTTGTTCTTCCCGTCCCTGTTCATCTGGTCTCACAGAGGCCCAACATTTTCAAGCCTTACCTGTTCATATCTTGACATACTTGTGCAGTTCTTATGGTCTCATACAGGGTTCTCATGTTCCAGGTCCCTATCCTGGTCTTGGTCTT
>RQTK01000590.1:101082-131082 GCA_003991915.1 Elysia chlorotica | reverse complement strand
GTCTTGTTTGTGCATCTACCCCAAGTGTATCTTACTATGTTTTACTATGCAGCCCACAATTTTGGCTACATATATGAGCGCCATGTATAGCAATCTAATAGCTTTGTTCAAATTTGGTGATCTGTAGGTCTATGTCTATTATTTGATTGAGCTGCTGAAGAAAGCGAAACCCTTTCCTCTTTAAACGTTTTCCAGGTCTCAAGGAATATATATATATATATATATATTATATTTATTTTATAATCTAGTTAGGTGTGTGAAATAAAGGGATATATATACTGTATACCGCATTTCTGTTCATTAGGATGGATTAAAATATGATAGTCCTACTTATTAAAGTGGCATAGTTAGTAAAATTTTGACAGAAGCACCATAGCGCATATACACTCAGCCGATATATATATTTCAAAATTTTACTACTTGCACTATTATTATTAGTTGGTTGGACCTTCCAGGAGTCCAGAGGAAAGTCATCAGAGCTAGGTTTAGTTTTTAACATTTCCTAACTTCAGTTCTGGATCTGATTGATATTTATATATGTATATATAATACAAATAAATCTTGATTGAACTTGAAGCCATTTAAATGGTATATATATTATTAGTGTTTACAAAAACAACAGCGCCGGATAGAATTGTTAGGATACATACATCATTTATTTTTTGTCCATTTTTGCCACATATTAAGGGGGGCGCGGTGGCCCAGTGGTAGAACATGGGCTTCAGACGCAAAAGGTCCCGAGTTCGAATCCTGGCTGTTGCGTTCCCTACTGGTTGGGTCGGTGTAGTATAGTGTGACCTGATAGACAGGAGTCATGGTATCCCCGCCCTGTTTCGTGTGTGGCAGCACATAAAATTGTCAGACGTCCCTCTTGGGGCCCGTTCACAATATAGCCTATATAGTGTTGCTGTTGGACGTTAAACAAACCAACTCCAACCCCCAACCCAGCCACATATTAAAAAATGTAGGAGCAGATAAAAAAACAACAGGATATGAAAGTCACCCAAACAAAAATATATGTTCAAGACAAAACAATCTTTCCCTTTCCATGACAACAAGCTTAAAACTTGTTCACAATTGATATTTTCCCTAAAAGTTTTATGTCCTAAGAAGAAAAATATCTGCCCTATTACTGTTCCATCAAATTACAACACTGAAGTTTCCGGAAACTTGCCACCATATTGCACTAGACGTGCACTCAGGAATGAGAATGTATGCTCTTTGTACACTTCCGAAGGGCTGTTTGTGCTTAGCTGCGAACCTCATATCCTGTGATTATTACGACAGAAACAGTGAATCTAGATCTAGAAAGAATTCAAAGAATGTCTACTATAGGCACAGTCTTTCTGCCTTAATATTCTATGGCTTCATACGCTGTGTCTAGCAGCACTTATTCTCTTTCAGCTTTCCTGGTTGGTTCTAAATATAAATTTATACATTGTGCAAGCGGAATCTTGAAAACAAAATTTTTTATTGAAAATGAATATCATCAAGCAGCTTAATTGTGATTGATTGAATTTTGTTGCAATAAAATGTTGTATTCACTTTCTAAACGTAAATTGATGACCAATGTAGGTGTGTGTGAACGTGGGCTCGCCTGCCAAGCTAAGAGCACTCAAGTGCTGCTAAATTTATTAAATATGTTAAATTTTTAGGCCTGAAAATTCAAAAGCATTCATTTAAGTGATGCAAGACCCTACAATGTACATGCGTTTCTTTCCATATTTTATTATACTTGCTATAGTGTTTTGTTCAAACACAGACGTCAGTATTAGGCCCGTCCACAATAAAGCCTATATTTTAGACCCTATTTCTCAGTACTATAATTATTTAATATAATCCTCTTCTGTCTCTTTGTAAGTGGCAGCACATAATATTGTCAGACGTCAGTCTTGGCCCCGTCCACAATATAGCCTATATAGTGCTGATGTTGGACGTTAAACCAACTCAACTCAACTGTCTATAAGTATTAGTTTGATCATCAATCCCTCTATCTTATCTGGAAAACGAACATCTATCAGTCCACTATTGTTTTGATCTGCCGATCTTTCTTCCATACTCTCTGCACATGAGCGATATAAAGATCTCCATTTCTATCACTTTTTTCCCTCTTTCTTTCACCTCTCTTGTCAGTAGGTATAATACATGCATTTATCTTCTCTACACATAAATGCACTAAATTGACTTTTCCCGCCAGAATATCTATTTACCATGCATCACTATATAATAACTACATGAATGTATGACTACAATCCGTTTACCTATCATTCTATCATACTCCATAGAACCGATCTATCTATCCCTGTACAACTTTCTAAAAAAAAATCGACCATTGCATTCATTTTCCTTCTCTGGTAACCAAATCTTTGTAGAAATCTTGGCAATTTTTATAAGCGCCACAAATTTTCACCGAAAAGGCTAAAATTCAAAAGAAAGCGCATTTTCCTTATTTGAAGATAAAAATCAATTATTTTACATTTGATATGGGAGAAGGCGAATCTCCCTCCTCGTTAAATGTGTACCATGTCTTAAAAAAGAGGGCACTTGGTCGGTCATATTACTTGTACTGACACCCACCCAACCAGTATCTATACGTATGTAGTTGTGAAAAAAATAAAATAAACGCGACCGCCAGTGCTTGGCTCGAACCCTGGACATACTGCTTTGAAAGCCGATGCTTTAACTTTAGCACTACCGCATTCCATTGTCATGAACCAGATCCCATCTAACCTACAGCCCTTGACGCCACGTTTATACATGTAGTTAGATGAACATTAGCGTTTAATAAGACATTAACTGCAAATCAATATCGTGTGATTGGGTGGACACCGATGTTTATTGTAAGCTAGACTCTCAAAAAATAGCAGGTAAATGTCACCGAAGTGAACAAACATTTGCAAGGAGGGTCAATATAACATTGGATATGTTCGATATTCACACTTCACCTCCATTTGGCCAGCGACTTTGAGCCACGTTTCGATTGCTTTACGAAGAGATGGCGAATGTCCGTCAAGCCATAGATGAGGCCCGTGCTGAAGATTGAGTCTCGGGCCTCTGTCAGTCAGACCAGCGAAGAATAGCACAGCAGGTAGAGACACACATCACATTATCACATTTTGTTACCGTTCTTCGTTGGTGGAACAGCGCTTCCGCCATTTTACTCAGTAACTGTTGATTCATGAAACAGAGTTGAGTGAAAATGCTGATTCTTATCGTCAGCAGTAAGTTATATCGTGGGTAGGCCCCAAGACTGACGTCTGAAAAATTTACGTGCTGCCCCTCAGAGACCAAGGCTCGACAACTTGCGCTAGTTTGCCCCTTTTGGAAATCAGGGAGGGACATAGCTATGAGACTGGCCGAAATGCAGTTTTTCATTACGTGTGTTTTAATAGGTTTTAAACTTTAAATCTTTCGTCATAGAAAACGAAGCTCTCTCCTCATTTAAGTTCTTTTAGGTTTTAAGAAAAGTGATATTCGGCGACGGGACACCAGGGCTTGATATCTGGGAGGGGCTTAAAGCTCATTCACTGCGCACTGCGACTGCGGCTCTGCCTGTCTGTCTGTCTGTCTGTCTCTCTTTCTCTCTCTCTCTCTCTCTCTCTCTCTCTCTCTCTCTCTCTCTCTCTCTCTCTCTTCTCATTGTTTTTACTGGTTCTCTTACTGTTTTCTCTCTCTGTCTCTCCGTCTCTCTCTTTTCTCTCTCTCTCTCTCTCTCTCACACACACACACACACTGTTTTTACTGTTTCTCTTACTGTTTTCTCTCTCTCTGTGTCTCTCCGTCTCTCTCACCCCCCCCCCCCCTCTCCGTCAGTCTCAGTGTCTGGTTTTTAGGATGTGAAATTCGAACATGTGGAGGCGTCCCGAAGCACATACCTGGTGATGTTAGCGTATTGGAGGATAAACTGTGGACTTCTCACCCTAAACAAACATGACAAAAAATACAATTTTACAATATGTTAGCGTATTGGAGGATAAACTGTGGGCTCACTCACCTGCCGACAAAAAATAGAAAAGGGTGGGGGGAGTGCGTGAGTGAGTGAGAAATGGATTGATTGATTGATTGATTGGTTGATGTTTATTGGTTTACTGGCATTCTCACCCTAAACAAATGTGACAAAAAATAAAATTTTACAATGTCCAAGAAAAAGATAACAAAATGGTAACATCACTTTCGATTAGCTCTCTCAGTCCTTTCACCCAATGTATGAAGCTTTTGAGTAACTTTTATTTATAAACTAGGTTTCAGTTTGATAATTAATTTATGCTGTTGGGCCCTACCAAGGCTTCCAAAAATAGATTGATTTTGGACGCCGTGGGCCCTACCTTAAGCTCTAGGCCTAAAAATATCACCAACAGCAACAAAAAACAACAAATAACCCCCTCCAAAAGAAAAAAAAAAGAGGACAACAATAAATAAAGCTGGTTTAACTGTACTGTGCACTTCGCTATGACAGTATGGGTATGGACTGGCTGTAGTGAGATATTTCACGACGAGGATTCTGTTGATGTGCGCAAAGTAAAGCCGACAATCTCTATCTTTAAAACTCTCTTAGCTCCATCGTGACGGAGGTAGTTTTAGTCGCCACAACGGGCCTTATTAAAACATCGAAGAGTGCTATGATTCGTACGTTTTCAACATCGCTGAATTCAACAATTGCGCTCGTTTTTTTTTTAATTGCTTTGCATTCATTGGCTCTTTTACGCAGTCAAAAAAACACGACTTTCAGCGCACGTCGAAGCGTTATGCGGTCTGGCAAAATAGGCGGATTTGGGGACGTACAATGTGCGTGGGCTATGCATCTTGTCTCGGAAAAAAATGGAACGTACGGCATACGTTGTAAGCCATAATGGGGTTCAAAATACATGTATGTGTTTGAATAAAGAAACCGAGTGAGTTCGCGTCACACTAGATTCCCTATTGCACCCCGTAGCACCAGCTATGGGGACTCGCTGACTCTAAGTCTAACGTATCATCCACGTAGTCACTAGCATACAGCTCCGTAGTCTATGGTTACACAGTGAGGCTTAATGTAAAGTCTTTTTTTTTACAATGTTTTATTCAGTAGATTCGTCTGCTCTGAAAGGCTCACGCAACATTCATTAATAGAGCTATGGGGGGTTTGTGTGACAACGCAGTGCAATTTGTGTGCTTCCAAACATCATTAAAAACATGAATTTAACTATGGTAATCCTGCAAATGGGTCTTTTAAATCACTGTATGTACCCTTTACTTTTAACCAACGTTTTATTGCGTATTTTTTTTGCTTTTACCACTCAGAGAAATAAAGGAGTTACTGCAGCTACCTTTATAAGGTATTAACTGTCTTTGGACATCATGGGCATAATATAGCCGTTACCGTGCTAACGTACCGTTAAAACAAACTCACTCACACGCTCTCTCTCTCTCTCTCTCTCTCTCTCTCTCTCTCTCTATCTATCTATCTATCTATCTATCTATCTATCTAAACTACACAACAAATGTGTTCCTGTCGCGACTCGAGAGTTTCGAGCTGTTGCTCTCGTCAGGAGATCTACCTACATATCTACATATATTCATATGTATCTCTCTCTCTCTCTCTCTCTCTCTCTCTCTCTCTCTCTCTCTCTCTCTCTCTCTCTCTCTTTCTATCTATCTCTCTTTCTAATAAACTCCCTTTTTCTTTCCCCCACTCTCTGTCTCATACATTCTTCCTGCTCGCGAATATAACACTTAACAGTCATGCTATGAAGTATGATATGTATGTTAAATACGTATCTATATTACAGGAAGGCATAATTTTGCAGTATATATTAAACTTTAAAGTTAGACAATCGATTTTGTTTTATGGAAGCGTTAAAAACTTTTCAGCGCCTCGCCATCGTAATTTAAATTACAGTACGGTATCTCGTGATTTTTTTTTTTAACAATCGACCCTGCAGCTCTCTTTAAATAAAAAAAAAGAAAGCCAAAAAGCTGAACTCTTATTATTCAAGCACAGTATAATCAGGAATATCGATTTGAATAAAAATGTACATCTGATAGTCTCGACTTTAGTTGCCTGTATCATCTACAGAGAGAGAGAGAGAGAGAGAGAGAGAGAGAGAGAGAGAGAGAGAGAGAGAGAGAGAGAGAGAGAGAGAGAGAGGAGGAGAGAGAGAGAGGGGAGAGAGAGAGGGGAGGGGGAAGGGGGGAGGGGGGGGGGGGGCATCGGAGAAGTCAGGTGGTTGAATGGATACTGCGGGTCCTGTGTGTCCTCTTTGTGTGTTTGTCTGTGTGTATCTCCTCTCCAGAAAGGTTGGTCTTCTCATTGCAATGAAAATTAAGTCCATTAATGTCTTTCAGCTGGTGTATCAAGTGTCAGTAATTTATTAATTTATGCTTTTTTTCTGCGGGTGTGTGTGTGTGTGTGTTTGTGGGGGAGGGGGGGGGGGGGCCGCGGGTCTCACTTGTAAGGCTCCGTGTACTACCTTGTAAGGCTTGTATGGTGTATGTAATTTTCTTCTCTTTTTACAGTGAGTGTTGTGCAGAGAAGCAAGTTTATTTTCAAGCGCAGTATTTTCTACATCATTATATCAACCCAGAGTAATGTTACAGGGCAGCATAATATGTGTTTGCTTGAGAACAACTTTTACAACTTTTTAGCTTTAGCTTTTAAATCCATCGCAGTTCCCAATAACTGAATAAGCTCAGTGAAGTGTTATTGTGTGTGTTGCAGGTCTAGTTCTACTTTTTCCTGGGCGACGAGATTTTTAAAATATAAGAATATGGTATTAGGAATTTAAAAAAATACATGTGATAATAATAATAAATAATAATGATATTTGTTATAATAGAAGAAGAAGTAGTAGTAGTAGCAGCAGCACCAGCAGCAGTAGTAGTAGTAGCAGCAGTAGTAGTAGTAGTAGTAGTAGTAGTAGTAGTAGTAGTAGTAGTAGTAGTAGTAGTAGTAGTAGTAGTAGTAGTAGTAGTAGTAGTAGTAGTAGTAGTAGTAGTAGTACAATAATAATAATAATAATAATAATAATAATAATAATAATAATTATAATAATAATAATAATATAATAATAATAATAATAATATCAAGTATAGATAAATAAACAAATAAATAATACTTGTGTATACCTTTAATTAATGTATGTATACACTAGTGCTCGGTTCTAGTCTCTTCTCAAAATAATATTTATTCATACAGCAATAATAATAATAATAATAATAATAATAATAATAATAATATAATAATAATAATAAAAATAATAACAAGTATAGATAAATAAACAAATAAATAATACTTGTGTATACCTTTAATTAATGTATGTATACACTAGTGCTCGGTTCTAGTCTCTTCTCAAAATATTTTATTGATACAGCGCGTTTGTTGCATATTTACTTGGTGTTTATTTTCTGTTTTACTGTTATTGAACGAACACTGGTACATTACATGTAGAATATACATACATGTACGCAAGGGATATTACATTTCTGACCGATTTTTGGTTATTTAAGATAGACATTTGATGAATAATGTTTTTAAAAGTTCAGGGGGTTTAGTACAAACAGAGAGTATAGCTACGTTGGTTCAAGCAACTGCCCTCCACCAGACTGGATTATGGCTGACTGGTTGGTCCTTTTTAGCTTGGCCGAGAAAACCAGATACAGATTAGATTAACAGTGGAAGCCTCATTATTCGCATTGCTTGGGATTTGAAAAACTGCATTTATGAAGTTATCTAATGTTCATTTTCCATAGCAACCTTCTCCCAACCCCGTTTTTTAAAAGACATGTCTTGGGCAGCAATAAGCATTGAAATCTGCTTGACAAATAATTATGTCCTAGTACTTTTGTTATGCCTATTGTTGTTGTGAGCTTCGAATTAAGAAAATCAAACGAGAACACTTCGATTGAGTGTGATTTTAATACAACGAAAGAGAAAAAATAAACTATTCTTTTGCGAATTTCGGCTTATGAGAACTTCGAATCATCAGACTTCGTTTTGTGAGGTTTCCACTGAGCTTCCAGCCCTGTCCATGTGGTATGGGCGGCTTTGGGCGGCTTTTATCTCTGCATCGGTGCTTCTCCGCCAAGTCCGCTTTTGGGGTTCTGGTTCCATTCCAGGGCTTGCCTTGTGATGTTGGATACTAGTAGTTAGACGTCCGACTTACCATGATTGTATTTATTTGTCATGATCGGGCGTCTAAATCTATTTTCTCTTTGTACATAGCACCCTAGATCTATAATTACACTACGCGAAGAAAATCAAGGAACAATAAAGACATTACTGGTATCTTGTATTGGGTTTGACATAATATCCTTGAACGGTCAGTGTAATCAAATAGCTCAGTAGATAGAGGGATCGGCTTACAAGCAGGAGGTTCAGGTTTTGAAGATCGATGCTCAGTATGATTCTGTGCCCTAAAGCCGTCGACACCTGATTGCCGCGGATACATAGACTGAGAGAGGGGGGTCCGCGGTTCAATGGGAAATCTAAGGGACATAAAATATTCCGTATACGTTTATATGAATTATGATTCCTAGAACTGACATCGGTGTGCATTTTCTTTATTTGTTATATTTTTTATTTTTCAGACTATAACATCGAGTGACATTATGAAAAACTTGTCTTCAGAGACAAGCATGTGCCTTGTAAATGGACCATGGGCAATCATAATGTGAGACTTGTACGGCACTGACACTGAATTTAAAAACGGTTTTCACAAAAGCGAACTGGAACGCCAAAAGCCAGGTACCAAATTGTACCGGTGCGGTGCTAGTTGAATACCATGTTTTGTATAGTATTTGAGAGCCAGATGAGATAGCCCATCAGGCAGAACGATGGACCGACAGTAACAAGCAGAAGATCCCCGATTTGATTGAAGCTGTATTGACTGTGCATGTGCATCGAGCAGCTGTTACCATGGCAACCCATGACGCCAAGTACATTCGCCTCCAGCCAACCATGAGCAACAAGAGTGGTAGTCTTAACGGAGTACTACTTCCGGCATGCTCAAGGCACCGGTCTCTGGTGAAAGCCTGCGCGGTGCTGGTCTTCTTCCTCAGCTTTTCCTTCCTGGTGTATGCCTCGAGGGTGTACCTGTTTTCGCAGCAAGACGAACGGACGCCTCTGGCTCTTCCCAGCAGTAGCAGTGGCAGCGGGTCGTCACACGGTGGAGGTGATGTTGGCTACCCTGTGTTGACGTCCGATGAATTGGAAACAGAGGATGGGTGAGATGCTGGTGTTGTTTTTGTCTGATGGTAAATGGTAAATGGTAAATGGGTTGGGTAGAGAGGGTATTTCATGATTAGGCAGAGCATGGGAAGAGTAGGTTATCACCTTTAAACCATTTGAGCCAGCGTGGCAACTTTCATTGAGTTAGAATGACAAACAACACATGGAGTTGTTATGTGGTACCTGTTGCTCTTATATTTAACGTTATTAATCTGGGCTTAACTCACATGAAAACAATTCTATCTTTCATAAAAATGTCTTTTATTTTATTTTGTTTACACAGGGTAAAAAAGTGAAACTTTACCGTTTCCATATCATTTTTGATTTACTCGTATGTTAGTCTTGTAGATTATAAAACAAAATAGATTCTCTTTAAAATGGCTGTAGCGAATGTTTTTCATTGCCAAAATTTAATAAGCTAAGGCACTGTTATCAAGCAAGTTTAATGCAATAGATGGAGATGGGGATGTAAAAGGAGACAAGCAGAGAAAACAAAGCAGAAGCTCCTGATACCGTCATACCAGGGTCGGAGGTGCCCTGAGGAGAGCACTCTGCGTACTGGCCTTGGGCGTCACTTTCCTCGTCATCTTCTTCAGTGACAAAAAGCAACACAAAAATAATGAGAAAAAAAGGCATGCAGCTACTAAACCAGGTCTCACCTTCTCCAGTGACACAGAAAACGACAACAAATATTGAAAAGGGCCATGCGATCTACTGAACTAAAAACATATATGTATCAGTGGCAACTACAACAACCAGGAAATATTTGGTGCATACCAATAAAAAGAGCATATGTTATTAATGGGCACATTAAGGCACACCAAGTTTCAAGGACAAAAAGCTTTTATCCAAACTTAAGTGGAAAAGAAGTGTATAATACAAAACAAGAAAAAGGCACCGATATAAAATTTCAAAAGTTAAAAATAATAGGATCTCTGGGACGGAAAAGAAATATTGAGGTATAATTGTTATGATCCACTCACACAAATAAAATTAATGCATGCAGCATTACAAAGAGAATCAGACTAACGTATTGGAATCTTTACAACATTTGGCAATCCTCTTACCATGCACTTTTTGCGCAAGACTTTTAAATCGTTATGAAGTTGAAAAAAAAAAAACCTGCCTTATCACATTCCTGGAATTAAAGAAATTTCTGTTTAATACAGGAACTTGGCATTTTGATATAAGAGAACCGTAAGTAAAACAAGTGAATATAAAGTTTAATTTTGAGATTTGTTGTAGCACGAAAAAATTGCTCTACAGTCAGAAACTCGCAAGGCTTTATCAAAGACAGATGAGAAGGTAAAAAAGCGGAAAACTTGAACAAGAAGTGTACAAGGCAGGTACAACTTCATGTTGATGTATTTTGTTAAACCAAGCAGAAGCACTAATTAGACAAAGTACCTTTGTTGGGGTGCACCACCATGATTGCCTTGTCACAACCGTCATCGCTCAACTGCCTGTGGCTCAGTTTGGCTTTCACAGATTTTTTGTTTGACTCGATGTCACAGTACTTTTCGCAGCGCTTCTTCTTTTTGTGTTTCTGTTGAGAAAGAAAATAATAATTCTGTGGTCGAGGTTGCTTTTTTTTTTTTGGCCTATATTTTTCAGAATTTAAATTGGAAAATGTAGTCAAACCACAAACTAAATAACATTTTTTTAAAGTATTAATTTACACATATACGACCCACAGTAAGTCCGTCCTAAACCAAAATTCAATGTCCTTGCGGAGCAGTGTGTCTCTCTTTTAATGATTTCAATGAATTTCAATGAATTCAATGTTTATTCAGTCAATAATACTTTGCAAGATGAATATATATAAACAATTATACAAATATACACGTAGCAACACAATTAGCACAAGTTTTGCTCTGCTCACTATGTATAGTTAGGGTCATTTCGATCGCTCTGCTATTGTGCTGGCCCAGTGTGCACGTACCTCAGACTTCTTGTTCCGCTTGATGACCGTGATGATGGTGAGCAGCCTCTCTGTGATGAAGAAGAAGAGGATGCCAGAGAAAGCCATCAAACCCTTGAACGCTGCGGCGCGGTGCTGCTCCTCCTCGTCTTCCTCAGAGTGGGCCTCGTCGTGGCTGTGGCCATGACCCTTCGACATTATTGCCTGGTGAAGAGATACAATAACATTATAACTATTATAACTACTAGAATGAGGAATAGTAATTTTCATCTGAAAATGTAAAAGGTTAACATAGAAAAGTTTTCTATGTTTTAAGACCTCTGTCTCCAATGTATTAACAATTTGTGCTTGAAAAGCCCAGAACCCATCTCAATATCATAGTCAACGAAATTAAATTGCAATAGAGCTTGATAATAACCTCCATTATTTTTGTTTTGTTTTGTTGCCTGTGTGTCACATATAAAGCAATCTAATAAACTGAGTTGTTGATTAGAAACGCTATCAATAATATCCTGAGGTAAGACCAAGTCCTAAAAGTCTTCCATTTCGGTAAAACATGATTGTACTCTCCAGACTTATCCTAAATTAATTTGCCACCTGTGTTGGTTTTGGTCTGTTCTCTACTCTCTACTCACGTGAGGCAGCTATGTTGGTTTTGGTCTGTTCTCTACTACTCTCTACTCACGTGGGGCAGCTATGTTGGTTTAACAGCGAAGTTTGGTCTACTCTCTACTCTCTACTCACGTGAGGCAGCTATGTTGGTTTAACAGCAAAGTTTGGTCTACTCTCTACTCTCTACTCACGTGAGGCAGCTATGTTGGTTTAACAGCAAAGTTTGGTCTACTCTCTACTCTCTACTCACGTGAGGCAGCTATGTTGGTTAAACAGCAAAGTTTGGTCTACTCTCTACTCGCTACTCTCTACTCACGTGGGGCAGCTATGTTGGTTTAACAGCAAAGTTTGGTCTACTCTCTACTCTCTACTCACAGAGGTGCCTACCTCCAGAGGCAACTTGGAGGGATTTTGAAAACCAAAAAGCAGGAATTTGACTAAGAAAGAGGGATTTTTTGCGCAACTCCGCACTTACAGACACATCACTTACTAACTACTACTAGTCTAGATCTAGCCTACTAGAGCCCACTAAGACTAAGTAAGAGTTGGCTAACTTAGAAATCTGGTCTAGAATCTATGAATCTACAGCAGTGAAGTGAAACAAAAAGAACGCCTTTGTTAACCTGTAAAACAAACAGATTTTTAGCGCGGTTAGTCACTATAAACCTAATCGATGGCCAAGCTTATTTAGTTCAGCTATCAATATTGACTTAGACACTTGAATGCTTAATCATAACTTTAAAAAAGCATTTTTTTTCCTTCCTGTTTTGGGAGTATGTGTGTGTTTTTGTTTTGATCTTTTTTTTTTTTTTTTTTTTAATTTTGTTAATTTTTATCTCTAGTGTCAGAAACAGCAATATCCAGGCTTTGCATAAACTAAAACTATTTTAAGAAGGTTGAATAAAGAATGTAAACTTTCTAGCTTGCCCAAAGCAATTGGAACTAATACCATTGTCATTGACTGAAGTAACCAGAAGGGTAGGCCTACAAATTGCAATATCCAGGCTTTGCATAAACTAAATAAAATATTTTAAGATGGTTGAATAAAGAATGTTAACTTTCTAGCTTGCCCAAAGCAATTGGAACTAATACCATTGTCATTGACTGAAGTAACCAGAAGGGTAGGCCTACAAATCCGACATTTAATTTGCCCAACCGTCGGCCTCAAACTAAGCACTGAGAACCAGACGCCTGACGGTCTATCACTTGAGCCAGTTCGTCCCTCAAGATCAACTACACTAGCTCTCGGTTTTTATCAGAATTAGATCTACATGTATATCTATACCATCGTATGTCAAACTAGATTTATAATATAAAGCTACAATCTAGATCTAGATCTAGATTCATCTTCATTAGATGTAGAGTCACTTTGGAACGACAGATAGGTTTGTTTGGATGTATCTATTCCATCGGCAATGTAACGGGGAATACCGCATATCGGGTGTCGCCGAAAAGATCTATGTTCCCGAATCCCGACGACGTTTATAAGCAAGATTTATACACGTATAGAGAAGTGAAAGCTGTGAAGAGAATTAAAGTAATTTAGCCTAGTAATATTTATTTCTTTTTTAAGTAGCCAATTTTTCTTGATATTTTAATATACAATAACCAACAAAAGTGGACAGAAGATCGTGTGCGGTATGTAACATCTTTGAGCACATGCAATAATGCGCCGCCCAACGAGGATGCGTGTGTGTGTGTGTATGTCTGTCTGTGTGAAAGAGTAGTTGCGATTGTGCCTAGCCCTACAAAATACGAAATTGTTTATCTGATCATGAGAGTAAGAACTGTGAGGGGACCGCTGCTTGACAGCGAAGATGGTTTGAAGTCTAAATCAATCTACATCAGTCTAACTTGTCGCCCCAAAACTGGATTCTTGGAAACAAACTCTCTGCCTAGCAGTAGTAAACAAAGCTAAGGGATTCCCGGATGGACAGATCGCCGCCGGCGGAAGCATAATTGCCGATATAGTGGTACACTATTTACCGTATTTTTTACCGAAAAGAGCCGCGAGTGAACGTTAAATCTACAAGTTGATAAGAGACTCGGCCGATCCCTACGCTCCTTATGAGACGTTGAATGGACGGTGTTAACGGCTGGGCTAACCGGGCGTTATTGCCGAAAATGGCAGCAACTACTGAGCGATCGACGGGACACCCGATTTTTAGCTGAATACCGTCAAATACGTATTTTTTTAACCAGATACGTCCCATAAATGTAAAAAACGGGATTTTGCACCACGTGCACGGGAAAGCGGGAGGAATCCCAAAAAGCGGGATAATCCCGCCAAAAGCAGCTCTGTACTCACGTGAGGCAGCAGATGCAGCAGGGCGTCGCCGGACAGCGCCCCGATAGCCAGCGCGACGAGGAACTGCAGGAGGTGGTTGTAGAAAACCTTCTGCATGATGGGAATGACGGCCACGCCCAGCAGGCCGACCAGACTGATGATCAGCACGGCCACACAGCTGAAGCCCCACACTGGTCAGGTCGGGGGAAAAGTGGTCAGATACAATACTCAATAAGCAAGTCACGGTTACCTCTGGATACTTAAGTTAACCCTAATTTAGATTGGGGGTATCAAAAACAATACTTCAAGATATTTTTAATTTTAATCAAAATACCAACAATAGGAATTTTCCTTTGAAATGTTATGAATTTGTCCTTCGTAATTACATGTGTTCCTCACATAATCAAATTGACAGCATTTACAGTGGGGGACCCGAGACTCCACAAAGACGGGACAAGACTTGAAGAGGACGAAACATGATATAAGATAAGGGCTAATAACAAAGAAAGATTCGTTTCTAAATATGAACGGTCAAAGTAAATGACTTTTCATTTCATTTTCATTTTTCTGGCTTTTATAGCCCCAAAGACCTATTCTAATAAACGTATATTCTATTATAAATGGCAGATAACTCTTATTTTGTATAAAATTGATATTTCATTATAATTGTGGTATACCTATATGTCCCAAAGATTGACTTTGCAAAAAGTGTTGACATTTTCCTATCAAGATGATATTGCTACCAACAGGTACCAAACTCTCTGCCACGCCACAGGAACAAAACTAAAACACCCCTCCCCCCCCCTACCTTTCTTGGGAATGTTTCCAAAGCCGACACGCTTGACTTCCGCCCCGTGCTGAGCCGTCCCCTGTCCGTGCTCGTGGTGACAGTGTTCGTGGTCGTGGCCGTCCGAGCGGCAGAGCTTGTGGTCCAGGTGGTAGATGATGGCTGGACACAGGTAGGAAAACTCTCGCGGAGTCAATGCATGGGACGAGCTCAGGTGAAACGCTGCCAGGATCTCATTTATCGTCCCACACTGGCAAAGGTGAGAAGAAAGAAAAAAGGATACCCATCTTCAATTTTTCAATCGACCAGGTTGATTGCCTCATGCAGACTTTTTTTTCCTAACTTTTACCAAAGAAAACGCTGTATCTAAAGATCTTCCATCCAGCACACAAAAAGATTGGCAATATTTTACTGAGCCAATAAAACCAAATAGATAAAAACAAATCTAATATGCAGACATCAGAGCAATTTTCTGTGGCAACTCAAAATTTGTAAAACTCAATTTCTTACGACAAAAGTCACAATGATAAGGAAAAAGCCAAACGCAATTATGTCAAACGTAAAATGAAAAAGATGAAGTTTAAACCTAAACAAAAAAGGGAATCAGAGTTAGTATAAATTCAAGAAGATAGACAATTTAATACACAAACTTTGGCCACAATAATCTCTTCAAGGCCACGAAATGAATCCTAGTAATAAGAGAATATAAGCTCAGGAGTAAGAAGCATGAAAATCATCCAAGTGTCGTTTTGAAGGCTTTGATTTTGGCTGCTTTGAAATAACTTACAAATGGGACTATAATTACTTTTCAAAGATCACCCTTATTATAGAACTTCTAACATTCAACCCATGAAAACTGGTATTCAGAAATGAAATATTAGGACTACTTATCTAAAATTCCTCACAAGTCTTAGAATGGTAGCACTTAGCTTGATTAACTGAGCAAGAGGATTCTCTAACATCAAGAACTTTTCACGTTGATATCAATGACACCAGAACTTTTTTTTCATTTGCATAACTAAGGATGGATGTGATTACCAACATAATATTATCATTAGAAAGCATTAGTAAGGCAATACATTATGGGCATGCACATAGCTAGCTACATTGATAGATATATATCTTGCTCGCTGCAGGGTTACAGCTGAGAACCTCTGTGAATAACGATGTCTTCAAAGTTACGCAATTTACAGCACAATTTGTACATAGATAGTGAATTTATGGGGCATGGGACAAAATATAGATTTTTTTTTATTGTTACAGCTTGTGGTAGTGGTTTGAAAAATGATCGACCGAAACAAGATTCTGTCTTGAGGGATTTAAACCAAGAAACTCAAATAACCATGCAATTTACAAAATTTGTGCAAATGGAAATGCTACACTTGATATAAAGAACGCAAAATACAACTATATTAGTATACAAAAGTTAAAAAATAACAACTCTGTGAAAACAGCAAATCTCCAGCACATCACACACTGTTAAGATTCAAAATAAGTCACTATTGTGTAACATCATGACACTTAAACATGCAATTCAGTTCGAACTCCAGTAGTTGTTGAAATCCGACAAATAAACACGTTCAATCACTCTGCAGTCTACGCCTAAGCACTGAAACCACCGAGAAGCTTTGGATAGTAACGCAAGTTGAAAACATCCCTCCTAGACAGATATGGAGACAAGACAACAAAGAGACAGACAGCCTTATTGGGCCGAAGAACCAGGACTGGTGCCTTGATGAGTCCGATCAGATAGCATGACAGAAATCCTTGGACCCACACAAAACTTGAAAACTGGCGTATGTGTGCAAAGTATCATTATGTCTTTGAAAATCTGGAAAGACATGAGCAAAGGTACTAATCTATCCCTTTGATATAACATTCAGCCAAGAATATTGCTGCTTGCAAGCTATTTGGGCAAAATTACATGGCACACAGGGTAAGCAGGGTATTGCTGTGAGGGTGAGGTCTAATACCGATCAGACGCTGACAATAAGGCTTGACAGTGTACAAAGCTAGTCCTCACAGATCCTGTGGCGTCAGCTTTAGCACACTACCCCATGAGGAATAAAAGTATAGGTTAAGACAAGATTGGTTACGGCTACTCCATAGGATAAGAATACGATTGATTACAGCTACTCCATGTCAGCTGATATCCATCTCTGTGCACCTGCCAGATCCATAAAACTCAAGCCGGTTAATGTTAGTGAGATGGGTTCCCTACTATGTACAAGCCAAGTCATCGAAATAAAAACCTCTGCATGAGTTAATCGATCCAAAAAGGTTTTCAGAGTATCACTCTGACCTAACTCTGATCAAAAACATAGGTAAAATAGACCACTCTACATTAATATTGCAATTGGTTGTTTGTTTCCATCACTTGGCCTGTATTTTGGGATGCCTTGGTATCACCCCAACACCACTTTGTTTAAACCTACACAAAACACAGTGCTACAGCAGGAATGATGGTGATTCTATAACCAACAACAACAATCAAAAAACAAGGAAAAATATCCATGTGTATAAAACACATGAATGAAAATCCATCTACTTAAAAGACATACCCTGTTGCTTTTCAAATTTGACTCTGTAGGCTTTTCAGCCTCCTGCAAAACAATTTATGATAACATCTATGTAGAGATTTTGGTTTAAGGTCATCATGGTGTGTGTGTGTGGAAGCCTACAAAAATCATGGATTGATCATAAGAAAAATATATGGGTATATTAAAATTGTTTGCTTCTTTTTTCACTTAATACAACACAATAGATATTTTAAAAGCAACAACACAGATGCACTTCGAATTAAAAAACCAGCATCTCATTGTCATAGCATCCCAGAGTGACTTAACCATCATTTTCAAGGACAGCACACAATATTTAAATATCGTAATATGTTAGAGTACTTTTCTTTTCAACATCTTTCTGAAAAAAGAAAACGAAAAAGATCTAGGGAATTAAGCCAAGCAAGGGTCAAGCGATAAGTGTTTAAGTTTCTTAGTGCCCAGCTATGTATCTTGCAGGTGCATCCCGAAGCTAACATTTGACATTTGTTCATTCAGTCACTCAGAGCCAGAGCAGGGATAGCAGGACTTGAGTACGAGTCAGTCACATCACATCCTGGTTCATACAGACAAACTGTAAAATTGAAACAAGAGTTACCTCATCATGAGCTGAGTGGACATGCTGGACGTCCGACACCGACCTCGTCACCACTCGACTCAGGTCATCACCTGCAGGACCAAAACATGACAAGCATTTCAGTTTACTGTTACACACTCTCCGTTATTTACTGTCTACAACACGTCAACAGCCAAATTGCTTACTGGCCGTTACCGCACTTCTACAGCAGTGTTCACATCTTCTCACTGTCTTAGATATCTATGGAAACGGTCAAGGGGTTCACAACAAACATTTCAGTTTACACCCCCTCCGTTATTTACTGTCTACAACACGTCAACAGCCAAATTGCTTACCGGCCGTTACCGCACTTCTACAGCAGTGTTCACATCTTCTCACTGTCTTACATAGCTATAGAAACGGTCAAAGGGTTCAGATTTTAATGTGAGAAAATTATAAAAAAACAAAAACATATTGCCATAAGACGATTGAATATTGTGTACCCTTAGACATCCACGCCACTGTGGAGAGGGAGAGAGAGAAGGGGAAAATTGGATAGAAA
Source organism: Elysia chlorotica (assembly GCA_003991915.1). NCBI lineage: Eukaryota > Metazoa > Mollusca > Gastropoda > Plakobranchidae > Elysia > Elysia chlorotica. Next base: position 112,594 of record RQTK01000590.1, on the reverse strand, counting down.
GAAAATAGAGCGGAGGGAAAGAAGGAAAGGAAAAAAAGAGATAGAGATACCAGAGAATTGGGAGAAAGAGAGAGATAGACAGAGACGGAAGAAGGTGAGAGAGAAAAAAAGAGTGTGAGTGAGAAAAAGAGGGTCAGAGATAAAAAACGAGAGAGAAGGAAAGAAATAAAGGATAGTGAGAAAGAGCAGGGGTAGAGTGAAAAGAAAGAGGGTTGCCAGAGTGGAAAAGAAAAAAAAGAAATTAAGGAGGCGAAAGTGAGAAAGAAAACGAGAGAGAGAGGCTGAGACAGTGGATGAGAGAAGAAAAAAGAGGGAGAGAGAGAGAGAGAGAGAGAGAGAGAGAGAGCACCCGCTCAGTGTCTGTTAACAAATGAGTGATTGACATTTGTTGACCAACCCAGAGGAGTGATGGGCAGGATTTTAAAACAAGAGGTGCTTCTTGAAAGGTCATGTCACATTTCCTCATCAGTGATTGGATACAGGTCTACCCACTCTCGCTGCACTTTATGGGTTAATGCTCTTTTTAACCCTTGTGAATCTATAAAAAAAAGTTTTGATTTTCTTATTATCCAATACAACCAATTGGTGAAAAAAACAAAAAACAATTGCCTTAAAGTGGAGACATGTACCTTTCATTTTTTCAATGTCGATTCCAATCTCGTCCAGCAACACCAGCAGGTCATCGTGCGACAGCCCGGTGTCGGCTCCGTACTTGTCAAACAGCTTCTTCACGAAGTACAGGCTTTCCTCAAGCGCCACTGCGTCCAGGCTCACGTTGAACGTGGTGCTGTGGTTCTCATACTGCACAGGTTCAAACAACATTAAAATGTCAGGTTACATTGTCATAAGTAAAAATGACATAGAATTACTATTTTTTTAAGTAGTGTCAGGCAGTGATAAGAAATAGGTTTTAGTCTAAAACAAGTGAAAATTATTCTAAAGCTTTATGCAATTGGAACCTTGCCACTCAAAGAACATGGCTTGAAGCCAATACACCAATAGGCTCCAAAATAGAAAGAGAGGTGGGAAAATGAAGATCATATCTATACTGCTAGTCGGACAATTACAATTGGAGGGATTCAGTTGCATTTGAAAAGTTTTGACATTTTGCAAAAATTGTTCCATCTTCTAACAAAGGCAAAGAGAGGGATATGTATTTTTAAACTATTCACATATTTAATTTCTCCCATTGCTGGCTTTAAGACTTTTAAGAAACATTTGAAAGGACGGGTGTTTAAAGTTGTCCACAAAAAAAAAAAAACAGTTTAGAAAATTCTGCAAATATATATTTTTTTTTTTAAATGATCAAACTGGACACCATGTTTGTCAATAGTTGCACCTACCTGGTGGATGTGCTCATGGTAAGGGAGACTACTCGTGTTCTCCCCATCATCGTGCTGCTCACACACAGTCCCGTCAACCAAGAGCAAAGCCAGACCCACAATCAGAGCCAGGTTAGGGACACGAACACTGGAATATGGCAGCAATGTGGACATCAACATGGTCTTCGATTCCTTAGTCTCTCTTTAGTCCACAAAGTCAGAATCTCCAAGTAAGACGGAGGGTAGAGTCGCTTGCTTTCTTATTGTCCAATATTTGATTACAAGTGGACAATGGTTTCCTCAGATGCTCAATGTATATAGTGTGTCACCGATACAGGTCTTTGTTGAGAAGTACATGTACTTGTGAACAGCTGTAAGTTGAAAGGTAAATTTAAACATTATTAGGCTTACTCCAGTATTGTCAAATAGTTTCTTGCAGATGAAAATTGACAATTATAGCAGAAGCTACACTATTTATAAATGGATCGACTAGAGGCCGAAAATGGGTCTTTTTTTTTCCCACTAAGCACTAAGAAATGTCTTTGATAGTGTTTTGCACACAACTCCAAAAAGAGTGAAGATGACTTCAAACTTCCTTTCCGTTTGAATAATAATAACAGAATAATTCTCAGATGATAAAAGACACCTAATGACATAATTATAACACATTTAGCTAACCTGGAAGCCTCTTGTAATCTCTTATCTTATGTCCGCCTAAAAAAATGTAATGTTAAATTTCAGAGAATGATCTTCAAACAAACAACTGTCCGCTCCCCATGCTAGAGATATTACTGACTTTTGCTTTATATTTAATTCACGGATACTTTTTACTCTCACAGATATAAAAAAAATCACAAGGTTACCAAACAAAACATTGTATCAATCTGACATTTAGCAGTTTACTCAATAACCTAAATCTCCAAGTCAAAGCACTGCATTTCATAAAACAAAAATAAAACAAAAAAAAAATGTTCAATGAATGAGTATTTACAAAATAATATATAAATATATCTGTCTAAAGAAAAATAAAACCATCTTAACTGTGTATCAATAATGTGCCTAATTTAGAAGCTGCAAACTTCTAGACAGCTTGGCACCAGCGTTGAGCTAACTACGCATCATGAGTAAGTAGAGAGGCTGAGAAAACCGGCAGCTGTGTGGGCAGTGCCTGTAAACACTCGTTGTTATCTCCTGTCAAGGACGGACACGCGACCAACTGTAGCCCTCAGTTACATCATGCTTACATGGAGTGAAATAACAGGCCCAGCCTATCTAGTTCTCACAGGCTGGTCAGCCGAGAAATAAATGTAAACAACAACTGAACACTGTCTGTGTGGTCTACATCAAGTGCTGTGTACACAAAGCCAGCATTGATACGGATTTACTCCTCCAGTGATAAGAGGATACATATATATCATTTTAAGACTTCTGTGTATCAAAAATAAGTCAAATTACAAAATATGGTATTTTCTTTTTTTATTGAGAGAGATAGAAATAATTATGGAAAGAGATAGACGTGGTTGAAATAATGAAAGAAAGACATATCTGCACAAGTAAATTTGGAAATACGAATATGAATTATTTTCTCATATTCCAGGGTAAATTGTGCAAATTGTGGGATTAATTACTTCCTCTTTGCAATTGACCGACAAAAATTGAAATCACTAGAAAAAGAACAACACATTAGTTATTTATACTGAAAGTAATCTGAGACCAGGTTGCCTTGGTTGATGAGTGGTACAAGGCCTAACTTACTGACTTAGTAGTGGCCATCACCATCTAACCAAAGTGAAAAACTATCTGCATAATGAGGATAACATATATAATATATTCCATTAAGTTAGGACAAAATGACAAAAGAATACATTTCATTGTTTTGAGTTCATACCTTTTATTTGACAAAATATGTAAACCATCTGTCCTAATGGGGCTGACCTCTTTCTTTAAAAAACAAAACGTAAACAAAATCATGTGATACTGATAGTTGTTTTTCTTCTTGTCAAAAATCTACTGATTGGCCTAGAACATGGACCTATTTTAAAAAAAAACTTTTTATCACTTTTTACGTGACTCTTGTGAGAAAGAGGTCGGATCCATTGTGGCGAAGAGTTAGTTGACATAGCTCAATTTGACCCTAATGCAGAAGTTTGCCAACTTTATCGACTTGACCTGTTATTTTAGGAAGCTCCAGATCCTTACAATTACATAGATCCTGTTAATTATATTTCTTACGGATTATATCCAATGCAATTATCTGTTAATGTTAAACACCTGAACAAACCTGGCCACAAAACCCATGCATGTATGTTTATTTCCCTGCTCAATACCCCAAGTCAATAACACACCATCTCACGCTGCGGGCCAGGAAATGAAAGAGGTTTGATTGAAGGCTAGCACTTCATTCTCAACACAGACGCGACAGAATCTATAGACCGCAAAGCTATTTTGAGCAAATCTTGTATCTATACAGTGAGTTCTGTATTATTAAAGGTATCTATCTATTTATATTGCTGTGCCCCAATCAATAAATAAGCAAATGTAACCAATCTTGATACATGTTGAAACAAAACAAAAAAATATTTTAACTAAAGTTAAGGAATGCAGTTAATTAAATTGAAAGAAAATACCAATAAGGATCGGCACAAAGACACAATTTAAATGTATGATTGAAGTGCTCTAGAAGCCTAATTTCATAAAATTACAAGCAAAAAACAGGTAAAAGCAATCATGTTAATGACTTTCTAAGCCCCTCAAGGTAAACAGCACCAGACCAATGCTGATAAAATGTATAATTTTATTTCAACCGTAAGATTTCATCTGCCGTAACATTCCACACACACAAAAGGCATCTGGTTGCAACTGTTTGTTTCAACTTCATACCCCCCCCCCCCTTTCCCTGTTTTACAGCTGTTTTTGACACTCACAAATGTTTCTTTAGTATTCATGAAGCTTGTGTAGGCTTCTTTCATGTCAGGGGAAAAATAACTTTTTTTTTCATCATTAAGTAAACCCCATGGTGCGTCACCTTCTCTTTAGATTAAAGTTGAAAGGCGTGATGTGAACATTCTAAGTAACTTATAATCAGGCACAGAGTAGGAGTTATCTTTCTGCCCAGTCTGCGTGACCAAACAACAATGTTGGGCAACAGGTGGTGGCAGACTTAAAACAGAAAAAATGTAAATTAGGGTTTAACTTAGTTACGCTCATGTAATAAAGATTGAGAGGGAGAGAGAGAGAGAGAGAGAGAGAGAGAGAGAGAGAGAGAGAGAGAGAGAGAGAGAGAGAGAGAGAGAGAGAGAGAGAGAGAGAGAAGAGAGGAGAGAGAGAGGAGAGAGAGAGAGAGAGAGAGAGAGAGAGAGGAGAGAGAGAACTGAAACTAAACGAAGTGTTGTAAGAGAAAAAACAACTCAGATCATACCTTTTCTTCAAAAGGCCTAATGGATTACCTCATAGGCTTAGCCAGACAAGAAAAACAATACATGCAGTGAATAGTGAATCATAGTAAGTAGTGTAAAGTAGACTGTAATTATTGCTTTTCTGTCCTATGGTTGGTGCCTCTGTATAAAGGAAATACTGATAGAATCATTATACAATTAATATTTTAATTAATAAAAACAAAATTTCTATCAATGTATCATAACACACATAACTAATATGTAAAACTAAATAGTAGTTAATGGACCAAAGAGATGAAGTCAAAATTTTGAAACGTAGTAATCTGGTATATATTATATGAGTGTGTGTGCGTTAGTGTGATGGTGTTAAAGCAAATGAGAAAGGTAGTTAGACTTAGAGATGTGGGAAGTGTGATTGTCTCAATACCATGTAATAGTTACAGGGATGTACTGTATTTGCAACACTGAACCACACATGGCTTCAACGAACCTCCCACTTAACAAACTATTAGAAATAAATTTATAAGCAAGTTTGTACAGTCCGAGTTGTACTAGTTATAAAATATGAGGGCAATGAAAAAAACAACAAAAAACAGCAACTGATATTATGACAGATACTGTTTGTTTTTTATCATTACCTCGTATTTTATACATAGTACAAAGAGGTTGACAGGTTTGTTTATATCTTGGCAGTGTTGTAAGTAAAGACGGAGCAACAGACGAGGACATCAGATGCCGAATCAATAAGGCCCGATACAATTTCAATACCTTGAGATCAATCTGGAAGTCTACAGCCCTGTTGATACGAAACAAGATCCAGTTCTTCAATACCAACGTTAAGTCAGTCTTACTCTATGGCTCAGGAATGTGGCACGTGACCAAGACCAACAGCCATAAACTGCAATCATTCACCAACATCAACATGTGCCTCAGAAACATCCTGAAGTTATCACGAAGACCTGTAGGACAGAACGAAAGAAACCCCCATCGAGAATGGAGATCAGAAAGCGGAAAAGGGGCTGGATAGACCACACACTACGAAAGCCTGTACCCAACACCACAAGACAAGCTCTGGAGTGGAACCCTCAAGGCAAACGCAAGGTTGGACATCAGAAGCAGACTTGGCAGCGAAGCATGGATGCTGAGATTAAAGGTTGCTGGTAGTACATGGGCCGAGCTGAAGCGCACTAGGCAGAACCAAGTTTGGTGGAGGGGATTTGCTGAGGCCCGAAGTCCCACATGGAATCAAGAGGCTTCGACTAAACTGATATTAATTATAAATGTCAGTTGTGCATTGGGCATTTCAAAAGGGCCAATTCTAATTTTCTGTCAAAGTACATTCGTCTCTGCCTCAGGAGACTAGAAAAACAGATTACAAGATGAAATTTGAAAGTGAGACTGTTGCAATCAAGAGGGGTGAACTTCTAAAAAAAATTAAAGGAATTATTCATAGATATCAAATCTTAAGCTCCCGATTTATAAGACTCAAAATGTTCTGAGATTCAATGATTATCATTAATGAATCTAGGAAGATCTGATACAAAATAAATATATATATTTAAACCTGAGCTCCTTGCCACTCAAGACACCCTACTATTGGATTACTAGCACCCATGCCTGATTTATAAATATAATTATTATAGTAATGACACTTGCACCATTTGATTTTGTTTTCTTCGTTACATCATAGGGAACCTTTTTACAAAAATAGAAGGGAAAAAAATGAGTGCTAAAAGATGAAGGTATGAGACTAAATTTTTTTTTAACAAAAAAGGAAAAAAAAAACGTTTAATTATTCAAGGGCCATAAACATAAAAATTAGAGATAAAACTGAAGTGCTTTTTTGTTTTTACAATTTTACTCATTCAAAAATTTGAGAACTACTAACCAGATCTAGATTCCATATTTTTTTTTTAAAAGGTGAAATCTTGGACTGCCCGATTGGTTACCAATATCAACTAGGCTATACATCAAAAACAAAATGTCCAAGTATTTCAGATATATTAAATACTTGTTGACAGTCACACACACTGACACAAAAAGTAAAACAGTAAAACATGGCTCCTGTCTCAACTAGTCACATTCTGGCAAGGACCCAACCAGTTTACAGAAATCAGAATCTGCCTAAATTTGCCTGCCCATGGGTTTGAACAGGGTGCCTCGCTTTATTCTGGGACCCTTGGGCCTCTCATGAAGCAGCTAAACTAATGTTTTACAAATAATACTGTCCCAATTTAATTTCAAGATAGACTAACCATTAATTTAATCTCCGGAGATGGCAACATGACAAACTTCTAAATTCTAGAAGAAAGCACTAGGCCTAAACATAACTCCTGATAAGAAATTAACATGACAAGGTCTCATAGACATTTATACACTATAAAAGCAATATAAAATATGAGAAAGAGAGAGAGAGAGAGAGAGAGAGAGAGAGAGAGAGAGAGAGAGAGAGAGGAGGGTGGTGCGGGGTTTGAGTTGGCTAACGTCCAATATCAGCACTATAGGCTATATTGTGGATGGGCCCCAGACTCTGAGACTGATGTCTGACAATTTTATGCACACATGAGACTAGGCGAGGATTCCATGACTCCTGTAGAGAAAGAGAGGTGGGGGGAGGGGGGGGAGAGAGAGAGGAGAGGAGAGAGAGAGAGAGAGAGAGAGAGAGAGAGAGAGAGAGAGAGAGAGGAGAGGGAGGAAGAGGATGTGAAAATTGTGATGGTGAGTAGTTACCACATCATGATCACCACCACCCAGGAAAGGGGAGGGAAGGGGATTTCGTGGTGGGTAGTTTTCTGATGGGGCCTACTTTGTAATTTTTTTTTTTTTATCACATGATCAATGGTGACCTGCTTGTGCATCATCATCATGATCTGGAATTTGAATTTTTTCTAATATTTTATTGTGAACTAAAAATAGATGGCTATGTTTATCTTTTAACTTGCCTAGAGAATCTAGATCTGGAGTCCAGGTGAGTCCAAGATCTAGATCTATGGTCCAGGTGAGTCCAAGATCTAGATCTAGATCTTGATCTGGTTACTTGGGACTAGATCTAGAATAGATCTAATCTAAGCTTAGATAAGCTTATAGGCATCTAATACCAAAGCTTAGATCTAGATCTAGATTAGATCCAGTCATAGTTCGTTTCTTTTATAGTTGACTTTTCGGTTTGCCAAGTTAGCAATGAATACGAAAGGCCAGTGATAGGCGATAGAAGATATTTGATCAGTTTAATTCTTTTAAATTCCAAATCGAAACCAGCGCAAAGTGTTTAGGGCCACATGCGAATGGATAGTTCTAACTTACCCACGTGCGAAGATGAAAACAATAATATTAGTGTCGTGTGCAGGCCATTACTCTTCCTACTGTACCTGATGCAAAATGGCGCCTCGGCGTAGTGAAACTGAAAGACCGTTCTGAAACTTAGGGGACGATCTATGAGTAGCCTAGAAGAGGGATTGGTCGTGAGAAAATGGAGGTCACATGACTAGATTGTTTCTTGCTGATTGGACGACATTTTTAGCACACATTGCACATTATGCACTTGATCGAAAAAATAATTATTTCTGGCGCCAGCTGCGTAGGCAGAGTGATGAGTGAATCTAGAATGGTTTGCTGAGTGTTAGGGTCGTGGGAGGAGGAGAACATTGCTTTACAAGTACGGATCGTGAAAAAAGAGCGAATAAATGAACTGAAAAGCAATCATATAGTTAATATTGAGTAATCACAGAGCACTATAAGTAGTATAATACATAATACTTTGAATTGGACATCAAAGGAATGTTGATGTTTAAAAATAAATTAAATTTAATTTTCTTTGACATAAAATACCGGTCATGCAATGTCATAGTGACATGCTAATGATTTTTTTTTATTAAAGTGAAAAACAAGGTTGATTTGCTATCATTTCATCAGTCCTGTTTCTTCATGTTAAATTTGCGAGAGTGCATGATGCATATCTGCTATAAAATCTTTTATTTAGATCCGCTTAGGTAAGTCATCAAATTGAACGACGTAAACATTTTTTTGCGTTGTAAATTATAAAGGAACAAAGATCCATTTCTTTTAACTAAATGGAAGTGCTTCCGTGGGTACACGTGTACCCACAGAAGCGCTTGATTCGGTGGGTAGGCCTACACATATACCTACGGAAGCGCATGCTTCGGTAGGTACACTAATTTTAAGGGCCATTTAGATTTACAGTTAATTCACCCACAAAGTTTCGGTTGAACTGCCAAGCCTTCAAACTGGGTCACGGTTTGACTAGCAGTTTGTCGGTGAGAGAGGATCCGTTTACACTGTCAGTCCATGGACTCAGCTGTTGCTGCTTTGCGCAAAATTCAAACGTCAACAAAATGGCTGACGCAAACTACTTGGCTGATTTAGCAGCATTCGTTGTACTTAAAGCTAAAAATAAACGAGAAAGAGGACCATCTGGGCTAAAAAATGGCTTTCAAAAAGAAGTATATACACACACACACACGAATATTCTTGAAGAATTGCGTGCCTATCCAGCAGACTTCAATCTCTGCCAGAATGTTTCTGTGTGGGTTCGAACCCCGGTCAGAAAATCTGCTAGGTGATAACATTTTGAAGTTTATTTGAGACACACTCTCTCTCTCTCTTCCTTTCTCTCTCTCTCTCTCTCTCTCTCTCTCTCTCTCTCTCTCTCTCTCTCTCTCTCTCTCTCTCTTGGTCTGGCGAAGGCCTGTTGTGTAGCATCGAACAGGTGTAAATACAGGTATTACAAACAAGCACTTATCTGCAATTTCAAGCTGTAGGCCTACATGCTAACTGCGACCACGTACTTCCAACCCCAAACACGATGTTCATAGAGTAGGCCTAATCCTCAGTTATCCTGCGATTCCTGGTAATCCTTGCTCAGTGCGGTCCCGACTCTACCCTCACGAAAGCCATTTAACGTGCCTAGATTGTCCATGTAGCAACAAAAGATTCAATCATTCATCATAAAGGATGGGCCTAGAATCTAGACAATGTATACACCATTCTAGACCTACATTTAGATCTTGTCTACCATGGCAAAGATCCGAATGGGTCTAAGATATATTCATGATATACCCCCCCCCCCCAAAAAAAAAAAAAAAAAAAAAAAGTATGGGTCAATAATTATATAGATCTAGACTCACTTGTATTCTCTTTCCTTTCTTCTCGATTTGAATTTGGCTTGATGAGTGCATCGAAAGTTAGCCCAAACCTAAACAAAAGTGGCCCTGGGGTTTGACATCGGCGTCCGACGCAAAAGGTATGGGTTCGACCGATAGCGATTGCGCTCCTTACTGGTTGGGTCGGTGTCAGTTTAATGTTATCGACTGAGACAGGCTTCAAGGTATCCCACCCTGTCTCGTGTGTGACAGCACGTAAAATTACAGACGTCAGTCTTGGAGCCCGTACACAATATAGCCTATATATTGCTGATGTTGAACGTTAAACCAACTCAACAACAACAACAACAACAACAACAACAACAACAACAACAACAACTACAACAACAACAACAGCAACAACATCTCTATATGCCTTAATGTAGCCTCTAAGTCGGGCATTTGCTCTTTCAACAGACAAATTACCGCCACATTTTACAAGTACATGTACTTCACTAAGTCTATCTCGCTTTTTCTTAATCACTTGAAAAGTTTTTAAAGTTCTTCCCACAAAAAGATTCAGGTTTAGTGATATTTCGTCTAGAACCGGCTCCAAGGAGGTTGCCATGTCTGAACATTCAAAATCGGAAGCGTTACCTTAATTAATAGCCCATCATAGTACGGACATATTTATAATTTATTCAGCGAGTAATTTTGTTCAGACTACATGCCTACCAGCCAAACGATGCAAACTGTCCCAAACATGCCAAATACGGTACATCTACTTTGATGATACTTATAACTCACTTTGGTTGTAGATGCAAGTGTCAATGTCAGTGGATTTGTTTTAAATAAAGCCTGGCATTGCCCTCTATCCGAGACTTCCAGAATAATAGACAGGCTCATCGACATCAACAAACAAGTGCATTTAGAACCAAAGTGAGCTATACATTATTTAAATGTGTCGCATATTTAGGACAGTTTACATCTAAGCCTAGTATGCTTGTAGGCTGAACGGAAAATACCAAGTGAGTGGTAGCAGGAACAATAACGAGGCGGTTCACAAAAAAAAGCTCACGGTGTTATTTATACGCGGGCTCACTCCGTTTCTTTCCTATGGTTAATGCGGTTGTTCAGACTGGGTTTTAATGAGGTTGACAGGAGGAAGAGCTGCCTCAATTAACAGCTTACCAGAACACGTATACGCACGATTCTCCGCGTGAAAGCACTTACTATTTACTATTCCAGCCTCTCTGGTATTAGTCTGTCACAGCTGTGATACTAATTTAAAATGAATAACATAAATAGATCAATAAGCTATGTAAATAATGTTCACCCATGCTTAGTCAATTCAGGGTCTTTGCGTGTAATGCTTGGATACCTCGCCCTTATCGTTGGGGGGGGGGGGGGGGGTGAACATAATTTTATTGCAAGAACAAAGGTGGGCTGCTAATTAAAAAGTTCTTTAGAAGGAATGAAGGATACTAATGTGTGGTTGGATATATCATTTGCATGTTTGCGTGTGCAATTACCTCTGTGATGTTTACACATTTATGTATGTTTATTTCATGTATATGATTACTTTTGATGTAATGCGCATTGAGCAGAATTTTAATTTTGGAAATGCGCAAAAGAAATGCAATAAATTATTATTATTATTATTATTATTATTATTATTATTATTATTATTATTATT
>RQTK01000590.1:87029-100595 GCA_003991915.1 Elysia chlorotica | reverse complement strand
CTAAAGTACGAACTCTACCCATGTTGTATAGCTTACTAAAGTACGAACTCTACCCATGCGGTACAGCCTGCTAAAGTACGAACTACATGCAACCTACTAAAGTACGAACTCTACCCATGCTGTACAGCCTACTAAAGTACGAACTCTACCCATGCGGTACAGCCTACTAAAGTACGAACTCTACCCATGTTGTACAGCCTACTAAAGTACGAACTCTACCCATGTTGTACAGCCTGCTAAAGTACGAACTCTACCCATGTTGTACAGCCTACTAAAGTACGAACTCTACCCATGTTGTACAACCTGCTAAAGTACAAACTCAACCCATGTTGTACAACCTACTAAAGTACGTACTCTACCCATGTTGCGCAACCTACTAAAGTACGAACTCTACCCACGTTGTACAACCTACTAAAGTACGAACTCTACCCATGTTGCGCAACCTACTAAAGTACGAACTCTACCCACGTTGTGCAACCTACTAAAGTACGAACTCTACCCATGTTGTACAACCTACTAAATACTTTACGTACTCTACCCATGCGGTACAGCCTACTAAAGTACGAACTTTACCCACGCGGTACAGCCTTAGAGTACAACTACACCGTGCATGCATGCGATGCAACCAATCTGTTTACCAGGCCCGTAAAATTGACCCCAATTGACGTTTTTTAATCACCTCTCCCATCTATTTCGGTACGTATGTACTACCACAGGCAAATCTGTTCTAAATGGCGTACACAGCGTAGCATTCACATATGTTCACGCTTGATATAACTTGTTAGTACAAAACGTACCGTTACATTCAGTTTGATCAGAGAGGGTGCAATAGTGAGAGCTTTAACGAGAAGTTTGCGTATGTGGTTGGGGATAATCAAGGCGATTGCTTTTTTACTTTAAAACTTAGTAAAAAATAAGCCTGAATGTTGCTGTCTGTCTGTTGTCGACTGTTTGTCTGTCTGTCTGTCTGTTTGTCTGTCTTTCTGTCTGTCTGTCTGTCTGTCTGTCTGTCTGTCTGTCTGTCTGTCTGTCTGTCTGTCTGTCTGTCTGTCTGTCTGTCTGTCTGTCTGTCTGTCTGTCTGTCTGCCTGTTTTACTGTCTGTCTATCTGTCTGCCTGTAGACCTAGATAGCCAATGATAGCTTCATCCTAGACCTACACAGCTAATGAGCTAGCGGAAAACCCCAGGCCTTATGGGCGTGATTATTATCATCCGTCATCCGTGTATGCACCATACTGCACAGACACTGAACCAACCACTAGGGGAAATCACAGATTGCTATTAATAGAAATCTGTGGGGAAAGTGCGCAGGCGCAGCGGGTATCGAATCCTCAACTTGTCCGTATGGCCCAGGGGCCGCACCTTCTACATATGGGCCATTGTGTCGTTGTACACAATCAATTGAACGAGGCTTGTTTTAACTATGTGCGGCAGAGGCACAGTCAGCTTGTCTCAAAGAAATCAAGGAGTGTCTTTGCTATTATACTGCGCATTCCTAGATCCGCCTGTCCTCATCTTTTTTTTAATACACTTTGCGATCCTTGCGATAAGAACGCATGGCTAAACCTATTAGAGAGAGAGAGAGAGAGATCTATATCGCGCCCGGGTCCCAAGACTTTTTTACGTGCTGCCACACAGGGGCAGTGTGGGGATGCACTGTACATCTACCAGGGCCACTGTTTCAGCCGGAAACATTTTAGTTTTAGTAAGAATGTGATGTGCAAATAGCCTAAATAGGGCTGGAGAGGGCCATCCAAATAATTATGTTCTATTTTCCCTTCAGCAAAAGCTCTGCGTCTCGTGTATCTGTGTGAGTGTCTGCCTCTCCCATGCGCGATGATGAACAATGAGCATTGGTAGTTAATAAAACCGCAAAATGGCAAGCTCTGGCCTGCATGCAGTGTGAAGCATATATAATTATGTAATTCTAATCCAGAGGCTTAACAGTAAAAAACGGCAGGCCCTACATGATAATGTAGGCTACTTGTCATTTCTGTCCCACCTGGGACACTGTTGGTGTCAACACGCGAGTTGGCGATATCGCTGTTTAGCCGAAGTCAACACGCCAGTTGGCGATATCACTGTTTGGCTGTTTGGCCAGAAGTCAACACTGAACACTTCAGTGTGAACCAAGCAATGTCAGGGATGGATGTGTCATGACTGCCAGCATTGCATAAAATAATAGTGAAAATACTTGACAGAGCGAGGGAGAGAGAGAGAGAGAGAGAAAGAGAGAGAGAGAGAGAGAGAGAGAGAGAGAGAGAGGGGGGAGGAGAGAGAGAGAGAGAGAGAGAGAGAGAGAGACAGAGAGAGAGAGAGACAGACAGACAGACAGACAGACAGACAGACAGACAGACAGAAAGAGAGGGATAAATAATTACAGTCCTTGAATCCTTATAAAAATCGGCCACTCTCTCTGTGTTTTAAGAATTTATTTTTCTCTCCTGTTTTCCATACAGCGTCCCAACATAAGTGAGGATAAGGCGAATGGAAAGAATTCATTTTTTTTTTCTTTTCTCATGTTTTAAAATCCGCATTCAGTATAACCAGAGAATGTGTATTGTACAGCCTCTGGTATAACCATGCCCTAAGCTAAGACTGCCGACCCACTTTGGTACCGTATCAAAAGTTAAAAATGGAGGGAAAACTATAATGAAATGCATACAAATGCGCTTTGATTTTGGCCTAACATTGGCGTCTCTCTCTAAGCTTGCTCTAAGATGTCACGCTGGCGCTGTCTTCAAAAGCGACGTATTGTGCTAAAAGCCCGCTGCCTAGATCTAGCTGCAATGAGTGAATGAACAGTCCACTGTAAACGTGTCTGGGTGGGGCGCCGGCTGGCGAGAGCCCAGTAGGTAAGTGCACGGGATTGACGAGCAGGAAGTCCGGGGTTCAAATTTCAGCAGTAATTTTGGCGCCACCTCGGTAAAAAAACTATTCTTTGTCAACTCAGGGGACATAAAACTTATCAAAGATTTCACTGTCTTGAGATCTGCACTTAATGCCCGCCAGACAGAGCTCTCAGTGTACTTGTATAGAGCCGGATGCGGTCTTGATGGAAAAAAAAACCTCCTGTCGCCGTATAGGATCCCCCAGGGGAACCTAGGAGACGTTAAACCCGGAGAGAGTGTGAGAATTCTCTCCTTCCCTCTCTAGAGAACATGGAAAAAATAGGAGGGCGAGGAAGGGGGCTGTGGTTTGTTTTAACCCCCCCCCCCTAAAAAAAAAGAAAAGAAAAGAATAATCTCGCCATTCCCTCCGCGTTATGACCCCCAAGTAGCCAGTGCAAATTGGCGAATAAAAAAAACTCACGTGAATTTCTTTTCCTTTTCTTCGTTTTGTTTTTATCATCGAAAAAAAAAAGAAGAAAAAAAAGCACCCTTTCACTTCTCGGGCGAATTTGTTGAAAAGAAGACGAAGGTCAAAATGAGACTACCTTTCCAGGTTTTTTTCCTCCTGTTCCGTCTAACCTGTTTATTATTATCTACATGTACATTTAAAAAATCAGAACCCATGGCATTACTGCCAACACTCAGACCATTACAAAAATAAAGTGTCACATTTTTCACGTGCTCTACCCTAAGCGCACATAACTGGCACCATATGACCTCTCAGGCTTTATCTAAGAAGCTTAGTTTTTTCTCTAAGGCTGTTTCTATACTGGGGGCCGTTTCTCGCGCGCTGCACTGTGTATGAACGCCTCAGACCATGACAAAAACAGGGTCACATTTGTCATGTGTTCTACCTAAGAAGCTTAGTCTTTCTCTAAGGCTGTTTCTATACTGGGGCCCGTTTCTTGAACAATGCACTGTGTCTGCACTGTGCCTGAATGCCCCAGACGACGTTGAAAACAAGCCGTGAAGTGACAGGTTTTTCATGTGTTTGCTGAACGGAAAACCCCGCACTCTCTCCTGCTTGAGCGTCTCCTGTTTTGCCCAAGTTAAACTCAACAGTAAACCGACATATATATACAATGTTCAACCAATGCAAGAATTATTTCTTTAATTAGTAAACATAGGCTGCGCGAACTGAGAAATTATTTTACACCATATACATGTCTTTGAATTGGTCCTTATTTCCGAACAATATTACATTGTAATAATAAATATGAACATGTACTTCTTTAATTTTATCTTTTAAACAAGTAGTATGGTTTCAGAGATCGTGATGGATTTTCATGATACGTCGGACTTTGCCAAATTATGGAACCTCTACCATAAAACATTCTAAGAATGCTGAGAGAAGCACTCATTAAAACTGAGAAAAGCTTTTGATATTTTGCCTCGAGACGAACGTGTGAGTTTTTCATGAACTGAAGGATTAGGGAAAGCCAAAACAACTGTGAAAATTTGGTCTTAGGCTCGAGGCAACGAAGTTGGTTTTCCCCTCGTTTCCGTGTTTGTGCTCCGACGCAACTGTGTGCTGAAATATGATTGGCGGAATTAATGTGATTTCAGACTCAGAGTCAGACGTCACCACAGCAATCCGTCATGGCTCTAAAAATAGAGGCTGCAATTCAGAGAAAGTATTACTGTTTCTAAATATAGCCTCTCAATGTTGAATTAAAAAATATGAATGAATAAAGCAACAGACCATAAAATGAATTAAGCCATAAAAGAAGGAGAACTAGCGGGTCTAGTTGCTTTCACATTTTTTTCGATCTTGGTGCCAGGTGAAGCATATACATAATTCTCCTTTCAATATTATTTCCTTATAGAACCACTGTAGCTTAACTGTACTCTTAGCGTGGAATAACAATAAAAACAACTAGACTCTCTCATGAACGGACTCCAGGACTAATTTACATATCCCCACATAGAGGTAACGATACATAGATACGTGGTCGTAGATTACTGTGTACCTTTGGTTCACACATCTTTCTATGTACATTTCCCACAGGAGAGACGCTTATCGGTTTTCGACGTTAAGATTAAAACATTGCTCATTTTCACGCCTTTAGATAGTTATCTTTCTATCCAAGAATCTTACGGCAGAGAGTCGATATATGTACATTTCCCACAGGAGAGATTCTAGTAGTTATTGGTATTCGACATTAAGAGAACAAAATTGGTCATTTTCACGCCTTTCTAACCAAGAATCATACGGTAGAGAGTCTATAGAGACCGGACTCTGAGAGGATGGGGGCACCCAGCCTAGATTAGAACTGTGGACCTCGTGCCAGCCACTGCATAGCATTATTTGAGAGATAAGCCGACTGAGCTACCGCCCTCTCTATCCCCAAACACACACACACATACAAACACACACACACTGTGTGCTCTCCTTTGTTTAACGTCTCCTAGGTTCTCCATGGGGATCCTAACCGAAACACACACAGAAAGAAACATAATACAGAGAGAGAAAGAGAGAGAGAGAGAGAGAGAGAGAGAGAGAGAGAGAGAGAGAGAGAGAGAGAGAGAGAGAGAGACAGAGAGACAGAGAGAGAGACAGAGGCAGAGAGAGAGAGAGAGAGAGAGAGAGAGAGAGAGAGAGAGAGAGAGAGAGAGAGAGAGAGAGAGAGAGAGAGACCGACACACACACTGACCCTGTGCATACTTGCGCCATTGTTACAACCTGTCCCTGCTTGCATCATGTTTTTTTCCCAGCAGCTAAAACTGCTCAGCGCACTTGTTGACCTCAAACTAGTGCAGACGTGCCAGTCTCGGGGGTTGGGGTTGGGTTGGTTTAACGTCTAACATCAGCACTAAATAGGCTGTACATGTGTTGTGGACGGACCACAAGACGGACGTCTGACAATTTTATGTGCTGCCACACACGAGACAGGGCGTGCCTGTCCCACCAGAGGCCATGCGATGAATAGGGCCGAGGGGAAAACCAGGACGGAAGGTCAGAGAGCGTGCACTGGCGTCCAATCACAGCCCTAACCTCGACTCGCAGAGCCAATGAGCGAGCGATCAGAACACTTAAAGCCCACGCCAAAAGGGCATGATCATGTCATCCGTTGTCCTTGTATGGATCGTACAGCCTGCACTGTGTTGGCCAGTGGAGGCGAGAATCGACCCCCCGACCCAGATCTCATTATAGATATATAGAGAGAGAGAGAGAGAGAGAGAGAGAGAGAGAGAGAAACACCGGCACACACACACACACAGTGCAACTTTGCGCCATTATTACAACCTGCCCCTGCTTGCATCATGGTTTTTTTCCCAGCAGCTAAAACTGCTCAGCGCACTTGGTGACCTCAAACTAGAGCAGACGTGCCAGTCCCACCAGAGGCCGTGCGATGGATAGGGCCAATGGGAAAACCAGGACGAAAGAACAGAGGGCGTGCACTGGCGTCCAATCATAGCCCTAACCTCGACTCTCAGAGCCAATGAGCGAGCGATCAGAACACTTAAAGCCCACACCAAAAGGGCATGATCATGTCATCCGTTTTCCTAATATGGATCGTAAAACTGTCGGCCAGTGGAGACGAGAATCGACCCCCCGACCCAGATCTCACTGGGCACGCTATTCGACCTCTGAGCCCAGTCAGCACGATTCGTGAATGCGATAGAGAGAAAAAGAAAAGAGAGAGAGAAAGAGAGAGAGAGATGGAGAGT
Organism: Elysia chlorotica; assembly: GCA_003991915.1. Classification (NCBI taxonomy): domain Eukaryota; kingdom Metazoa; phylum Mollusca; class Gastropoda; family Plakobranchidae; genus Elysia; species Elysia chlorotica. The sequence continues at coordinate 94,032 of RQTK01000590.1, read as the reverse complement.
TAAGCGGCTCACACATGCTCAAACTTTTCCATCAATATAATTGGCGTTGAAAATCTCGATGACCTCTAAAGTATTGACGTCAATATAATTACATGTACTATACGTAACGTTGTATGTTTTGTTGTTGTTGTTTTGTTTTTAGATAGAAAGATCTGTTTTCAGTTGATTGATGTTTTTATTCGAAAACCGCCAAACTAGTGAGTTTGCGTGGGCTCTCATCAACATTTTGTGTGAAGTTCACTTTAACATTGAATTATTCAATTTCAATTATAACTTTCAAAATATGAATATGCAGCCTACTTTATTTTTTCCTGGTTCAGTAGCTTCATATACATGTTATTGAAGCTGGTGACATCACGGTAACGTGTAAGATCTACCAAAATTAATGTAGCAGGTGGAAGAAAGTACTGCTCAACACTCTGAATGAAACAGTTGGTTTGTTTTCAGCGCTTCTTCTTCCATCGCGGCATGAAGGGGAGGCCCAGAGCTGACAAACAGACAGATAGGGAGGGAGTGAAAGAGAAAGAGGCAAAATCACAATAAGTATGCCTTATTCTAAAACACTAGGCCTAAATGTTTTCGCGCAAAAGCCAATTGACAATAATTCCCGGACCAAGCTTTTGTTGTCTGAAATAAGTGTCAAGGTGAGAGGCGTCGATGCAGAAAAAGTACATAACCCCCCCCCCCCCCCCCCCCCAACAAACTACAACATTTAGATAGATTTTATTTTGTGACTGTTGTGCTTGAAGAAGATTATTACAATTTTTTATGTCGCACTCCATTCGAGTTTTTTAGCCAATCGGAAGGAGGAATTGTTGTGAGAGTGACCTGACTCCTAAACTCCAACGTCAACAACAAGGCTATATCGCGCCCGGGTCCCAAGACTTTTTTACGTGCTGCCACACAGGGGCAGTGTGGGGATGCACTGTACATCTACCAGGGCCACTGTTTCAGCCGGAAACATTTTAGTTTTAGTAAGAATGTGATGTGCAAATAGCCTAAATAGGGCTGGAGAGGGCCATCCAAATAATTATGTTCTATTTTCCCTTCAGCAAAAGCTCTGCGTCTCGTGTATCTGTGTGAGTGTCTGCCTCTCCCATGCGCGATGATGAACAATGAGCATTGGTAGTTAATAAAACCGCAAAACGACAAGCTCTGGCCTGCAGTGTGAAGCATATACATGTGTATAATTATGTAATTCTAATCCAGAGGCTTAACAGTAAAAAAAGACAGGCCCTACATCATAATGTAGGCTACTTGTCATGTCTCTCCCACCTGGGGCACTGTTGGTGTCAACACGCCAGTTGGCGATATCGCTGTCTGGCTGTGTGACCAGAAGTCAACACGCCAGTTGGCGATATCGCTGTTTGGCTGTATGACCAGAAGTCAACACGCCAGTTGGCGATATCGCTGTTTGGCTGTATGACCAGAAGTCAACACTGAACACTTGAGTCTGAACCAAGCAATGTCAGGGATGGATGGAAAAGTAAACGATACTTACCAAGTAGAAGTTTGCTGTAGATTCTACGGACCCATTAATATTCATCGAGGTCAATTGAGATAGGCTGACCACGCCTGCAGAGCTTCACACTTTAAAGCTGTTAACTATTATGAATATATACTAGCCCAAATACTTATACATATGTACATGTATGCAATTACATTTTGATTCGTTGAGAGAGAGAGAGAGAGAGAGAGAGAGGGAGAGAGAGAGAGGGAGAGAGAGAGGGAGGGAGAGAGGAGAGAGAGATAGAACCATAGCAAGTTTCTGTAAGAAAGGAACAGAGAAAAAAGAGAAAGAAGTAAATAGAGACCGATAGACAACAAAAGAGAGAGAAAGAGTGAAAAAGAAACAGAGAGAGAAAGAAAAAAAGAACGAAAGAGAGAAAGAAAGAAAGAGAAGAATAGAGATAGATAGGTTTGGTCTGTTTCAATATAAATAATAATGTATAATGTGAAGAACTGAGAGAGAACTAGTAGAAGGAAGTCGACAACTCCAGATTAAAGCCTCTTTCGACAGTTCTGATTGGGAAATGTTTATACGAGATTCCAGCTATCTTGACAAGGCAACCGACGGGATTACTAAACACAATTTCTGCTGAGGAAATATCTTTCCATGAAAAAACATCACACGTTTTGCAAACAATAAACCTTCGATAACCAAAGACCTCAAAGAAACCCTAAACAGAAAGAACGGTCACTTTATTGACAACAACATGTAGAACAAGTAGAAAACGTAAACAAAGAGTTAAAAGCACATATCGCCAACTGCAACAGAGACTTTAAATCAAAAATAGAAACAATGTTAGAGTCAAAAAATACCAAAAGTGCCTGGTAAGGAATGGAACTGGCCGCGGGAATAACGTCAAGTAAAAAGAACAAAAAAAAAAAAATTACAAATGGAGCGCAATACATGAACGACCAGAATGATTTTTACAGGCGCAACGGCTCTTTGTGACTTTGTCAGTTATGACAAGTTTGATTTTTTTTCCTGCACTGCTCAAACTGAAGAGCAAACTCGGTGTCAATGATGACCAAATCCTAAAAGAGGAAGAAAAAGACGTGTGTGAAGTGTCAAGTATTTCAGCGTGTCAACGGACACAAACTGACAAAGCTAAGGGCCTGTGCACAATTACTGGCAACACGCTAAAACATTGCTGTAATGAGCTGTCAGGCGTTGTCACCAGTCTTTTCAACGCCTCGATCTGCCAGTTGCAAGTTCCAACACAGTGGGTGACAGTCGAGATCACCCCGCGCCAAAAAAAAAAAGTATGTAAAAGCATGAACGACCTACGATTTATAGCATTAACTTCTATTGTTGTTGTTTTGAGAAGCTAATCCTAAAAATGTTGAAAGTTGAAGTTGAGAACCATCTTGATCCTTTCCAATTCGCTTATAAGACCAACTGGAGTGTTGGAGACGCCGTTCTAGTTTTTGGAACAATGCCCTGAAACACCTGGGGGCGCGGTGGCCCTGGGGTAAAGAACGTCGGCTTCCGACGCAAAAGGTCCTTTGTTCGAGCATGGGCGATTTCGCTCCCTTCTGGTTGGGTCGGTGTCAGTTTAATGTGACCGGCTGAGACAGGAGTCATGGTGTCCCCGCCCTGTCTCGTGTATGGCAGCACATAAAATTGTCAGACGTCAGTCTTGGGGTCCGTCCACAATATAGCCTACGTAGTACTGATGTTGGACGTTAAACCAACTCTACTCAACTCAACTCTTAGCCCTAAAACACTTAGTAACACACGTGCATGTTATGTTTATAGATTTTAGTCAACATTCAACAGCACACAACCACACATCATTGTTCAAAAATTAATTCCCCTTAACGTTAACAAAAATATCATTTCATGGATCTTAGAATTTCTAACACAGCGAAAACAATACATCAAACTGAACAACACACACTCTACAATTCAAGAAACGAACACAGGAGCACCCCAGTGTCGTGTTCTACCCCCCCCCCCCCCCACACACACACACAAACACACATTCACACACTCTGTACACACTGTACACAAATGATTACCGTACACAGCAAATCGATAATCGATACAATTGTTATAAAAATTAATTTACGGACGATTCTGTCATTCAGGACTTCTTTACGACCCGTGTAAAAACATCCTAAGATGTAAAAAAAAATGTGCAGAATGGTGTGAAAAGAACTATTTGCAGCCAAACGTGTCAACAACTAAAGAACTAGTAAATAAAAGAGTAAAAGACTTTAGGCATAATCATGAGAGTCATGTTTCATTGATGATCAAGGGAGAGAAAGTAGAAACTGTACAAACTACTAGAGTATAAAAATTTCTAGGCTTTACGTTGGACAATCAATTAAATTGGCATGAACATGTTACGCCTTTATGTAAAAAAAAGTTACACGAAAGAATGTATTTCCTGAAAAAGTTCAAATCTTTTAACTTGTTTGCCCAATGTCCTCCCCCCCCCCCAAACCCTAAAACGTTTTTGTTCCCCTATGATAGAAAGTGTGATTTCCTATGGAATAAGCTGCTAGTGCACGGCGTTAAAAAAAGGAGATAAAACAAAAAAGTTAATGATATAAATAGGAAGGCAGGCAAAAAATCAATTGTGAGTTAGACAATTTAGGAACTTTTCGTTCTAAAGCTTGTCAGCACAAGCAGAGGTCAATTTTGAGTAACGCCAAAACATCTACTCAATCAAGAATTTGTACGCTCTGCTCGGAGCAAAAACAATGTTGCAACCTGCATCAAGAACGGAGAGGTATAGAAACTCTTTCGTTCCAGCCTCTGTTAGTATTAGATCTGTTAGCGTGCAATGTGCACCATGCACCAGATACAAACACATGCCCTTAACTGCCTTTACGTTTCAAATAGAACAAGCTGTGAATCGAACGAAGGGAGAAATGGGTTTGGGGCAGAGAGAGGTAGAGAAAGAGAGAGAGGGAGAGAGAGAGAGAGAGAGAGAGAGAGAGAGAGAGAGAGAGAGAGAAAGAGAAAGAGAGAAGAGAGAGAGAGAGAGAGAGAGAGAGAGAGAGAGAGAGAGAGAGAGAGAGAGAGAGAGAGAGAGAGAGAGAGAGAGAGAGTATAAGAGCTATGTTCATGACATGTGATGTCGCACTGTTTGCCCAATGTCCTGTTAATCCAGAACAAATTTCCCTTGAGGTTTATCCTATCTTATCTTATCTTATCTTATCCTCGCTCCATTTTGAAGTGACAAGTTTTAAGACTCAGACGTCAGTCTGGAGCCCATTCACAACATAACCTAGATGCTGAAGATAGAGGTTAAGAAAGCAACACACTGGCAAACACAATCACAGTCCATTAGAAAATTCAAGATGGCGTTCTAAGGTGATATTAAACATCACCATAGAGGTTGGGAACAATACGTGTAAAAATTGCATAAACATATATGGGATAAAAGGCAGCAGCCGAAGTTGGAACCTCGGCCTTCCAGCTGGCCAGTCTAGAGCAATACCTACTGAGCTTTGTGGTGATCATATCAAAATACACACACCTTGTGTAGAACAGACATGTTTTTTGTTTTGTATCGTGACAAGACAACGAAGCACATACAATCATGTACATGAATAATACTAGATACAGTATACAGCCGTTTCTTGTTTAGGGGCATGCTTGAACCATTAAGCTTAATCCTTAACAAGAAGTACACAAATGTTTTACTATGACTTTTACTACATTGTACCTTCAAAACCTTTCAAAGAAAACGTATATGACAAATATCGCAGTAACATGTACTTATACCATACAGTTACTGTAAAAGACAATAATTATCCTTAACCTTTTCACTAACCATGGGTATGATCAGTTACCTTAAATGAAACTTGAAACTAAGAAGGAGAAAACGAGATGACGATGAAGTATCACGAGAACGTAAATGCTGCCAACCCACTTAGTCATTTTAACATCGCGCGTTTTTAGATTAAAAACAAAAATTAAAACCAACGTCGTATATTGTCATACGAACAGAATTCAGTAATTTAAAAATTGTGCTTTTTTTGCTGTAAAATTAGTAAAAATCGCGCTATATAGATAATTTTCATTGATGAAAAATTTTGACACTCCCGGATCTTACAACCACCGTTATCCTCTGATAAGAAATTTAACGCTCTACCCTTGGACCACGGCGCTCCGTCCGCACCCCCCCCCCCCTTTACACCCCTTTACATACCGGTACAACTGTTCTCATACCGACCAAACTAGGGTGTACAAGTACGTGCACCGAGGCGATCTGAGGGAGGATTAAACCCACGACTGCCCAATGAGATGCCGCACGCTCTGCCCTAGGACCACCGCGTGACCCCCGCATCTCTCAAACCGACACTGACACGTTTACCTCTTATCTCCAGAGTAAAACCGTGCCAAGGTAAACCGCAGAGTGCTATAAATAGAAATCTGTGAGGTAAACCAACCAAGGCCGACACGAGCACGTCGGACTACATGTGCATGTAGCACTATAGCCTACATCGTGGACGGGTCCCAAGGCTAAAGCCTCACAGTTTTACATGCTGCTACACAGAGCCAGTGCGGGGAATGTCGGAGATACCATGACTCCTGTCTTAGCCGGTCTCATCATACATTTGTACCAACACCGACCCTAGCAACATAATCTTTGTTTGTACCGATCGTGTGTTTAAAAAAAGGGACCTCCAGAATAATAGACAAATGCCCTAACACAGATGCCAGTTTGGTTTCACAACGTGCGTCGTCCGGGGTTTGGTAAGACGGTTCATCGACCAGATACCGAGACTGACGTCATACATATTATAGGCCTACAATTGTACGTACTGCCACACTGAAACAGCAGGGCTGTCATGATTTCTCTCTCACTGGTACCAGCCCAGTCAGGAGGTAGCAAGGCGGTCCGGTTGGTGTTCGAACAGGGGACCCTCGGGTTGGACGCTACGAGGTGTAGGCCCTACCGTTAAACCAGCCCGCCCACCAAGGTTTGGGCACTTCACCTGGCTTGTTGATCTAACTTCTAAGATGGTTGGTAGCGGACCTCTCTCCAAGTTAAATTAACGTCTCCTAAGTTTACTAAGGAAGATCCTATGCGACAGTGTGATCTCAGAGCAGGGTACCCGTAATTACGCCAATAACAACTAACACTGATCCAACCACACTGTTAAAGCAAAACAAACAAAAAAAGAAAAGAAAAAAAACTCCAAACAATAAAAAAAATCAAACAAACACAAATAAAAAAACAAACAAAACGCAGCGAGCAGTGCAGTGATTGAACCCAACTACAAGCTTCTACCTTACAAAGAAAAACATACCTGTGAGTTACAGCTTCATAACAACAAACACCCACCGGAAAAACAAACAGACAAGAGGTAGCCAAGATTCATAGAGTACAAATAGAAATCATAAAAAAGGCAGTGGTTATCATTGTTTATTTAACTTTATGAAAAAAATTGTATGTGGAATGGCAATAAAAATAATAAAAAAACGACCCCCCCCCCGGAAAAATAAAATAAAAACAAAACAAACTCCTCACCCCCC
>RQTK01000590.1:80590-87004 GCA_003991915.1 Elysia chlorotica | reverse complement strand
CCCCCCACCCCGAAAAAAAGAACACAAAAAAAAAAAACAAGCAATAAAACTTGAGACTAGAGAAAGGATATCTTTAGTCCCCATTAGAGGTAAAACAAAGGGAAACAAACAAATTTTACTTGAGTGCATAAATACAAAAGTGCGTTATTTCCCTTGCCTCGTTTGTTTATAAATTGTTTTGTTGGTTACAGCCACATTACAAGATACAATGTATGATGACTCAATGACTCAATACACATACATAAACTATAGCAAGTGGATCAGCGAAGTTAATTGACCTGGAGCGTGGTGCAAGTGAAGGTGGGTGGTTGTTATAAAAAAAAGTACTAGTTGGTCGGAAAAAGCTTAGCTGGACAACTCTCTACTGCAGTGCTAGCTGAGCATCTTAACAACGACACTGTCGCTTGTCATCAAAGTGGGACTGATACTAGAACATTGGTTGTTCATGGAGTTCCCTTCGATCCCCTAGAACCTACTCTCTAAAATTTGAATTTAATTCGCACTTATCCATTACAGAGTAATAAAAACACACATCGGAAGTATTCGTGAATAAGAACAATTAACAAACAAGAACAAATAAAAAACAAAGTACGAAAATACTTCATATAAAAATCATAACAGCCATCGTAACTAAATCGAACTTCATGAAAAGGAGGCAGTGAAGTAAAAAAAAAAAGTTAAATACAATACCCCCCCCCCCCACACACACACACAACAACAACAACAACAAGCAACAACTAGCCTGTAGATTGAAGTCTATACAGCGGTGGTTAATTGGGTAACATGTTCCCAGCTTAATCATAGGACAGAACATCGCACACCATTGTTTACTATCATTATTTTTGTTACAATAAGTTTATCGTCATAAAACTGTCATGATATCAATTGTTATAAAACATTGTGGTTGCTAATAATGTTTAATGTACAAATAATGCCTAACTAGTGACTGTACCTGCCTCTGTGCTAATTGTATGGGTTGCTTGTGTGTGTGTGTGTGTGTGTGTGTGTTAAGTACAGCTATTTCAAGGTAAAGTAAAAATCAAATTGCACACATTTTGTGAGGGGTCAATATAATTTAATTAAATTGTATTTCAAATGATGTTGATTTACAATGACTAAAAATGTATGTTTATATCTCTTGTCTTACGATCGTGTGCTGAATTCAACATTAATTATTTTAAGACAACATGGTTTTACAGTCTTTAGGGTCGCAGATTTATATAAAAAAAAACACAAAACAACAAAAACATCAAAAACAAAACAACCCCCGCAAAACTCGATATTAGAAATAACAAAGTTTGGATGACACGATCTTTCTCTAAACTATCTCATTCTCTACAAAAACGATGCAATGCAAACAATAATGAAAAAAAAAAAAAAACGTTTTTGTAACGATTATCTTTCTGTCAAATGTAAGGTATTGTGGCGCCCACGATACACACGACTCGCTGCGCCACTCGATCACCGAGTCGGATAGCTCAGTTGATAGAGCGTTCGACCCTCTGGATCAACATCCGAAATAAAGATTCAACATCAGCTCGTCAGTGTGTGCAGCACCAGACCTGTTATCGCTTCTCCCTCTCACAAGTTCGTCGCTGGGGGTAAATATGGCGCCCACGATACACACGATTCGTAGCTCAGTTGGTAGAGCGTTCGACTTGCAAGCCGCGGGTCCCTGGTTCGAATCCCACTCTAGCCGCACTGGCGAGCCCTGCCAGGGCAAAACCATAGACATAATTATAACTACATCTAAGGGCAAAACACAAACTGTGTCTGTGGATGAGTCTCAGGCTGAAAATAGCTACGTTTTTTTTAAACTATTAAACCAATACATTTGCAACCTATATTTAGACTTTCACTTTAAAAAAAAAAGAGTCATGATTGTGACTGGTTTTAGGCAGGCGATCATGATCCCCCCCCCACGCCCCCTATATAAAAGAAACCCGAAACAAACGTGAAAATAAAATCAAACAAACAAAAGGGAGATAATGCTAATATTGTTTTAAAATTTTATTCTGGTTTTGAACCCGCGGGCTTGGGTGTTGTTATAGACTGCGTAAGCCGAAGTTGTGGCGATAGTTTTGAGTGCTTGGTCATTACTTCTTCTGGACCTAAATCTACATTCTAGCTTATCTCTTATGATATAGATCTAGAATCTAGATCTACACCAGGGACTAAGTGAGTTTTAAACCACGAGCATTTAAAGTCTCTTACTTTTTTATACAAATTGTAGAATACCGGTATACCAAACAGGCTCATTGTTTTGAAAATGAAACAACTCAGAACAAACAAAATTACAAATTGTTGTTGTTGTTTTTGTTTATTTGAGTTTGTATGTTAGATCTAGATCTAGGCAGTAGACCAAACAAATCACTTCCAAAACAATATAAACTTCTAGATTTAGTAAGTAAGTAAGAATGTAAATTTAATGTTTCTATAGTATACATCTAGATTTAGCTCTAGAATATAGAATTCTAGATCTAGATTCTAGATAAATAATATATAGGTCTTGTCTAGATTAAAAAACCTAGATTCTAGATCTAGATCTAAATTCTATTCATAATTAGAACCCCAATTAATTTGAGAATGCTCACTATATCTCGATAAAGAATGTTTGGATGCACCAGGAGTAGCAAGAAGAAATCTCAAGAGTGGGCTAGTTAGTGAGATCTATACTTAAAACTAAAACGGGGTAAAGTCTAGTCCAGGAAGAAAATTCATACATCATTCTAAATTTTATACTGTCTGAAGGCTAATACTTGAGGGTTAGAATAGCTAAATATGGTTATTTACACCCCCAATGATGAGAATAAACACATTCAAATAGAGAGAGATCTACAATTTTTTTTTATTATATTGTGCAGTGCACAAAAAAAACCCCCATATAAACGAATTAATTCCTGTTTCAGTGATTGTTTCACAAGCAAAAACTCGCCTGTAGACTTAGGTGACGTGTGTTGGGAGTAGGTTAAGTGAGTTAAGTTAGGTTTGATAGAGACGCTTAGTCAAGGGAAGAGTGATCAATGTCATTTAGTTGTGTTGTTGATCTAGTCAGTCTTGGAGTGTCTTTTATCTTTCAAGAGTTATGAGTGCATCAACATCAACCCTGGGATGATCGCCGTGGCTCCTCATGGAGCATGTTTTAGAACTGCTCTCTACTACTTGTACTGCTGCTACTTGTTGTGCTCTTCGATCCTGAATACAAAGTAATCTGTAGCCAAATATCATGTGAGACCTAGAGTCTAATTGGAAATCTATCTAGTTGAATATTCGATGATAAGCTTCAAAGAAGGCCTCCTTGCATTCTGCATCTGATTGAATCATAAACAAAAAACCATAGATTTTTTGTAATATTGTTATGGCTGCATGTGATGGATTTGGCAAGCAGAACTTTTCATTTTAAAATCAATTATCAATCAACACCTTTATATATTGAATGTTGGACATAGTGCAAGAATAACAATCAAACTAAAATGATAAAAATAAATGTGCATTGTATTTTGGTGGTGCACATTTTATATTGTTGGGTGCAATCAGATATTTTTGCTCAAGGTCCGGTTATTAAAAGGGGAATCTCTTTGGTTCGAGGTAAAATAATTATCAATCAAAAAGAGACTGGGGCGATGAGTAAGTCAGAGAGAGAGAGAGAGAGAGATAGTTTTTGCTCGAGGCTAGCGGTTTCTTATTACACGAGGGAGGGCTATCAGAGTACAGGTGATCTCATTCTCTCTCTCTCTCTCTCTCTCTCTCTCTCTCTCTCTCTCTCTCCTCTCTCTCTCTCTCTGTATCTCTCTTCTCTCTCTCTCTTTCTCTCTCTCTGTCTGTCTCTCTCTCTCTCTCTCTCTCTCTCTCTCTCTCGTATTTCTCTTCATTTTGTAATGTATGACCTTTTACCCCTTCTGGATTGGGCACTCTTAAAATAATGTTAATGGTTCACAAGAGACTCAGGGAAATATAAAGCTAACCCAAGAGTTCATTTGTTTATGTGCGCTAAACTCCATTACCCTCCGATGTAATCGTGAATCACACAAACTACACTCTCTGGATTAAGTGAGATTATTTCGTATTCTATTACTATCAAGACACGGGTTGTAAATAGAATGTTACTTACTTTGATCTAGGCTGTGTTTTTAATTTTAAACTTATATAATTATTCATTGCTGTTCTCCATTATAGACGCTTTGGGGCTCGTAGAAGCGTGACGTTTACCACATACATACGTTACCACAACAAACTGTAGAAAAGGACTACATTGTATTTATTGTGTCGGTAATGCGAATTTATATCTATCTAATCTAGAGTTGGTGCTAATCGGATAATCCAGAAGGAGATCTTTCATTATCAAGTGCCGGGAAGATACATGTACTGCTATCGTGTGCGAAGGAACTTGTGTGTAAGAGAGTTTAAAGAGTTCAATCAATTATTGGCATATTATTAAGTTAACATCTCGTTTAGGAAACTTATGTCAAGAAGGTACCTGTGATTCATAACCTGTCAAATCCATGCTTATACATTTCATTAGGTAGTGTTATACATACAGTAAGTTAATACACCTGTATCTCTTGTGGGGAACTCTTATATCAAGGAGGTACCCGTGACTTCGTAACCTGTCAAATACATGCTTATCGGATAATAGTTCATCAAGTATAGTTGGCATTTGGCATACATTCATTAAGTTGATATCTGGCGCTGAGTAACTTATGTTTTAAGAAGGTTCTGAAGTATTTGACGAGGACATACATTAAGTTAATACTCCCGTATCTCTTGTTGGGAAACTCTTATATCAAGAAGGTTTTAAAGTTCTTACATGTGACTTCATCATCTGTAACATCCATCGGATAACACCCAGAACAGTTCATCAAGTATTGACATACATACATACATTAAGTTGATATCTGGTGCTGAGAAACGTGTGTGCTAAGAAGATTCTGGAGTACTAGCCTGGGATTCTTCACACACTCTCGCACACACCCAGTGACTAACCCCCCTCCCCCCACACGCACTGAGCATTCGCGATGGTTAACCTGGGTGAATCACCGAGTCCTGCCAAAGGTAAGATGTGCTCACCTTTCTATGTCTACGTAATGTTTGTTTTTGTTTTCATTGCATCTGATGATCTCTTCCTCCCCACCCCTGTGACCGGCTGCAGGAGTCATGGTATCCCCGCCCTGTCTCGTGTGTGGCAGCACATAAAATTGTCAGACGTCCGTCTTGGGGCCCATCCACAATATAGCCTATACAGAGCTGATGTTGGACGTTAAACCAAACTCAACTCAACTACTCCCCACCCCACCCACTCCATTGTTCTTTTGTCTTCTGGGTGTACTGGAATGTTCACATGTTTCTTTTAATAGCCCCTTTGAATAAGTGTAATTGTAATACATTTATGTATGTTGGCAGAGATGTTTAAAAAATTACTTTGTTTAAATCGGTTTCACGGTCTGTGGTTTTTCCCGATGAATTCTATAGTTTTGAGACTGGAAATACCGTCTGAGCTTCGAACAACGGACTTTCTGTTCGTCAATCAATAGCTCATTGTACAACAGCAATACCGCTTCGGGGACTTCAATAAATGATGTATATAATGCATACATGTACCATGACTATTGCCTTTTGGCCTCGCAATGGTTATGTTATAAATCACAAAGAGAGAGTCAGATTGTTCAGTCGGCAGCGCTGTGGTAGTGTGAGGGGTAGGCTGACACGCCGTCGGGTAGTTAAGTGGTACGATGGTACGACCTACTATACTAGGTTCATATCTCACATGGTACCTCCGTTAGCGTGTACATACTTCTTTGGGAAATCTAGAGGAAGTTGAACCAACCCTTGATCACTCTTGAGTCGTCTATTGGTATCATTGGCCAAAATTAGGAGTTGCTGTGGAATGAGAAAGACTGGACAAATTAAGGCGTTCTTGAGAATGGCCAGTTTTCCCGGTTTGACTATAGCATAATGTGTATACACAAGTATTATGACAGTTTGTATAACAAAATTGATCCTGTGGTCAGGCAATCAGTCATGCATGATTGGTGGACTAACTGAGGCGTGAAGTAGTAGAAGAATGGTCACCACCCACCTCGTTTTATCTTTATGACGCTCCCTTATGATTGTCCTAGGAAGCATAATTTTAATACGGAAAGAGAGAGAGAGAGAGAGAGAGAGAGAGAGAGAGAGAGAGAGAGAGAGAGAGAGAGAGAGAGAGAGAGAGAGAGAAAGGTTCCGTAGATGAGACTGCGAGAGGGCAAAGATGTCTAAATAAACATCTATGGGAGATGGTTAAAGACCCTAGTTCTTGCCAGTTGCTAACTCCGTTAACAAAGACCTGCTGGAAAGATTGTTGAGCAAGCAAATGCTAGGGCTGATGTATGTGTCTAAAACAAACAGGACGAAAAGACATAAAGATAATAAGAGAGA
>RQTK01000590.1:73090-78090 GCA_003991915.1 Elysia chlorotica | reverse complement strand
CTTTGTCCACCAGGCATGGACAAATCATAGTTAATCGATATGCGGATATATCTGATCACGTTCGATCTTCAGAAGCCGCCAGTTTTCTGCTTGTTAAAGCTCTATGCATTCACGGCGAAATCTATACGACCGCCCCTGTGTCAAACGGAAAAGCCCAGAACCATTAACAAGTGTTGTGTTTGTACAGCGTTATACCGTTCAATGGCATTCAGCGGTTTAGTTCGGACACACACCGCTGGCGCAGAGAGATTGCATAGCAGAAGAATACTAGATCCAGATCTATCTGTTTGGCGAGATGTTTTCACGAAAAACATTTTATCGAGAAATCATATGCATGGCATTTCTTTGAAGTGGCTACGATGAGAGCTAGCTCTTCCACTGGGTTTATTTTGTAGGTCTATCTGCTAGATAGGTGTTAATTGTGGTGTTTTTTTTTTTTGTTTATGTCTATGTTATAGATATATAGATCTAGCTACTTATAGTATAGTGTTATTGGTTATATAGTCTGTGTGTAAGTGGGAGTCATGAGCACAATGGTCGTGCGGGTTAAGGCTGTATAATGTCAAGTCGTGGTCAAGCTTGAGAGGTTAGATATGAACGCTTAGGGTTGAACCCGAGGATACCACTATTACCAGAGATAGCCTAGGTTAAGCCTGTTCCTCTATTGATACTGGGCCTTGGTGGACTCCGAATGAGACCTTGTCTTGCATAAATAAATCTGTTCAGTAGTTACTGGGTTTTTTGGAGCTGTGGAGTTGTTGCTTTTTGTTTGGGTTTTTTAATCCATGGTCGTCATTTGAGAAATTAAACTGAACATAGAAAAGTGTATTTGTTTTATTTTTATTTGATTTGATTCCTGAGTTTCCCAGCGTGATTCGTTTAGAGCAAAATAGATGTAAATGTAAGAAGCTTTCGCCATTGCAAGGCATTATTTGCGGATTGTTGGTAGACCAAGCAACAATAAACTGAAGTGTGTGCTTTATCCGTAGCTTACTATATTAAGTACTCCATGGCTTTATCTCATTTAAGATCTTCAGTGGCACATGTGTATCGTTTCTAGCGATCCTGAGATCTCATTTTATTGATTTATGGAGCAGTGGTTGTTACCCTTACAGGCACGTGAACTAATATTTGTATGGATCTGCTGACTACACGATTTTCATCAACAGAGAATATCCAAAAGGCGAAGCTGTGAATCACCTACTCCAAGCAAACTTTGTGACTAGAATCAATCATCACCTCAAATAGAGATCAAGAGTAGCAATAAATTCACTGCTTGAGACAATTTTGCTGAAACAGTGCTGTGTTCGATTCTCAAACCATTGACATTAAGATCAAGACAAGCACAAACACGCAAAGTCCGTCAGTCTTGAACCTATGACTCAGTGAAGGTGTGAATGTGTTATGCGGAGTTTCTCTGAGTTATACGTCTCCTAAGTTTCCCTGGAGGGGATATGTGGATGTGTGAACCCCAGACAATAATTATATACATAATACTATAATACTAGAACCAGGCGGCCTGATTTCCTGTTTGTTTTCCAACTCTGAGAACTCTGAGGTGTGAACTGCGTCACCAAAATCTGTGATATCCTATTTTGTTGGATCAGGGGATTCCTCCGCTTACTCCCCTTGTCCCTCAGTGTGTGGTCAGCTGCAGTAGAAAACGGGAGGGCTCAAGTTTTCTTCAGAACTGCTGGTTGCTTGGTCGGATTGTCCGAAAAAAAACGTGACCGGCGTCCAGTGTCCACGTGATTTCCTCCACGAAACTGACCATACCAGTTAGAGTGACCATGACGAGGTTCCGTGTGTTGACCGGTAAGCTACGGGTCCATGTGGGGTCGCTGTGTTGGTTAATTTGGTTAGTGAGTGAGTGAGTGAGTTTGTTTTACGGCACGTCAGCACGGTCGTGCCCATGATGTCCTAAGACAGTTAATGCATTATACTAGTAGCAACGGTGAATCCTTTATCTCTCTGATTTGGTAACGTTCTACGTCAGCAAACGAGCTAGCTACATACATCGTGGATGGGGCTCAATTGGTCATATTATGCATCATACTGACACTGATCCTAATCTTAAGAAGCCCTAGAAGTCGGTGTGGTTTCCTGCTGGAACCTCACAGGGACCCTTTTTTTTTTTTTACATATATTAATTTATTTATCGCAGTGATAAAAACTCTGTAACTGACAAATCATTCATTGAGACGTTTAAACCCCCTATACTGGGGCTGTGGTATCTAATAAGCACTGGCAAATAACAGCTCTTAACTAGAATAAGATAAATTAAACGTAAGAATGAAAATGAAATCAAATGTCTGAATGCATAATAAAAGTGACTAGCTAGAATTATAACTCTTTACTCTGCAAGGATTAAAACAACAAAAACAAAACGAACATATATTCTAAGACCATCAGATAATAATAATAATCATTTATGGTGGGTTGGGAAAACGCATACATTAATACATGTAAAAGTATCAAAAGCACCTAACTTTTACTATGTTTAGTGAGGACAGAATGCGTTCGTTCTTAGTTCCAATCCCCAGAGAGATTGTGCGGTAGATATCTACCGTTTGGCTCTATTGTTTGAGAATCACTGGCGTGGTACGTTCAATACAGTGGCTTTATTTTAGCGCTGCTTCGGTCTACAGTGTCTCTAACTCTTAGGCTCTAGAGCAAACACTGATTGTAATCTGAAGCGGTGGGGATTTCGATGGGATTTTCAGGGGGTTGGGGGTGTCTTGGGGTCTGATTTATTTTTGTATTTTATTATTTTGTTGCTACTTCGATCGTGTATTTAAGTAAGAACAGTTGTTTTTTTCCTCATTTCTTTCGTTTCCTTTTTCCGGCGGAGATTTGAGTGGAATTTAAAGAATGCGTGACGCCTGCATGTTCTCCGTTATCTTGGTCCCCTTTGTCTCTCTTAATGCCTCTCTCTCTCTCTCTCTCTCTCTCTCTCTCTCTCTCTCTCTCCCTCTCTCTCCCCCCTCTTCCCTTTATTAATTTGTTTAATCGCGATAAATTAATTGAAAAACCTAACAATTACACGCTTGATATGTGTTCACATGATACAGCGATACAAGCATTACTAGTTTCAACTTGCAAGTTATTTTATGCTGAGCCCATTGGATCCTACACCAGCACAATAAGCTTATTGGTCTACTGCCATGTGCTTCTTGATAAAATGTTATGTTATATTTTCCCATGTAGACATACTCCTGCAGTATACTGGTATTTAATTCACATTCCTAGTTTCCAGTTCCATATGTGATAAGATAAAATTACACGTCGCATTTGGACATACAATGTAATTATATTAAATCTTGTATTTTGCTGAGCAAGCAAACAGGCACTACACTGGTACATGTACAGGGCGGCGGTGCTAAATGGTGCACGAAACTGCTCTGTGTTTTGTCTTGTGATACCAGTGATAGGTTGAGACCAGCAGACTGTCTAGTCTAGTGTGGCCATACACAGCAGCTAATCAATACAAGTGTACAGCGATCAGCACCCCTGTGTGTGTGTTTATGTGATTGGAAAAGAAAGGGGGGGGGGGGGGGTTCCTGACTGCGAGGTGGCATCGGTCTTTGGCTCTAGGGACCATATAAGTTGATAATAACTCTTGTGATTGTCCATTACAATGGTGCAGTGGTATGTGTGTATAATGTGGGTGTGCGTTTGTGTCTGCACGATCTATGCTATACCTAGAACTGAGTTGAAATTGAGAGGGGTGCTGACCGCGAGTTGGCATTGGTCTATAGGTCTATAGTTATAGGGACGATAAAGTTGGATAATAACTCTTGTTATCGTCCATTACAATGGTGCAATGGTATGTTATCTGAGTGGAGAGGGAAGCAAGGTTAGATGAAAAAAGGGGGGGGGGGGTGAAAAAGTAGAACTATTATTTTTGGGTTCTTATAACCTTTAACATATATTAGCTTTAAATGCCCTACTTTTCTCTTTCTGTTTAATTAAAATTGTATTAAGGTGCATGGTTACACGCTTTTTGTTTTAGAGAACAGTAGTTGGGCGTAAGGATTGCTGTATATTGGCATGTTTATGCCCATATTAAAAATGTTTCAGCTGTTACTGAGCGGAACACCTATAAAGTACATGGCTGTATTGTGTGGTAGCGCGAAGAAAGAAGACCGCACATCGCGCTACGTTTGCACAATCCCCTCCTAAAAATACGTGCATAGTTTTCACATAAAAAAAATTGGGTGTGTATGTGTGGGTGTGCGTTTGTGACTGCACTATCTATGGTATACCTAGAGCTGAGCTGAAATTGGAAACCGAGAACCGATCCACCAGATACCTAGGAACAGGCACCCAAGTACATTGGGCTAGCCCGAGGATCAGGATAACGTTTCAGATAGCCTCGGGTTGAACCTATTCCGATAACTATTTCTGTTCCATGTACTGTTACTGTGTAACTATCTCTGTTTTGCTATTTTGTAGAGGTACCTGTTCCGCTGTTCGTGAGATTAGATGTAGGTATATGCATACGAATTTGGATGATTTCTCGACCCTCCCTTACTTTTGTTTACTCTGGATATGTCTAACAGCCTGGTGCCCTTTATGCACGCGTCTTTTCTTCTTTTCTTGTTTTGTTTTTTTCGACCACGCATTATTTAATATCATTATAAATAATTATGTCAATAGTCTGGTAGCTACCAGAACCGATACCGTAACAGGTACATGTGATGTCGGTCCGATCCAGGTACCTGTACATCGACATGTTCCGGTTTCGCAGCTCTAACTTTTTTCCTTATCTTCATTCACGACGGGCCAGCATATGTTGTCAGAAAAGTAAGACACAAAAAATAGCGTGAACTCCCTCGCAGTCTCGCACCGCAGCAGCTGAAGAAAGAGAATGAGTCATGCTTTGAGAAACACATAAAGTTTTACTCTGCGTAACTGTGTAACAGGTACATTAATTTTTGTATAGCTTGACACATAGATCTTTATAACCCCCCCCCCCCCCCCCCCCAACCATGGGCGCC
>RQTK01000590.1:51168-63691 GCA_003991915.1 Elysia chlorotica | reverse complement strand
CTCTCTCTCTCTCTCTCTCTCTCTCTCTCTCTCTCTCTCTCTCTCTCTCTCTCTCTCTCTCTCTCTCTCTCTCTCTCTCCCACGTTGAGATGTCTATTTTCACACTCCCTTCTCTCTCCCACGATCAGATGTCTATTTTCACACTCCTTTCTTTCTCTCTCCCCCACGTTCAGATGTCTATTTTCACACTCCCTTCTTTCTCTCTCTCCCACGTTCAGATGTCTATTTTCACACTCCCTTCTATATCTCTCTCTCCCACGTTGAGATGTCTATTTTCACACTCCCTTTCTATCTCTCTCTCCCCTGCTTCTCTTCTCTCTCTCTCTCTCTCTCTCTCTCTCTCTCTCTCTCTCTCTCTCTCTCTCTCTCTCTCCCATGTTGAGATGTCTATTTTCACACTCCCTTCTATATATCACTCTCTCTCCCACACATTGTTTCTCCCAGTTGTCGCGGCGCAGCTCTGCGAGTTCGAGCCCCAAGTCGGGCACCGTGTCCCAGGCGAGCACTCCGTCCGCCACGCCGGGCTCGAAGCGCAGGAACGCCAAGCCCCCCGGCAGCGGCAGCAGCAAGAACACGCCGGACTCGTCGCCCGAACGCACCCAGAAGGCCCGGCAAGCGGCCAAGGCGAGGGACGAGGCCCGCAGGAAGCTGTTGGCCGAGCGTCGCGCAGCCATGAAACAGCAGCTGCAGCAGCAACAGGCAGACGGGGACACTGCGTCAGTGGAGATCTTTGTGCCGGAAAATAAATGATTCCGCGGATGGAGACAGTAGCATTGGTTGACATGGTTTCAGGTTGAAACGGCCTGTGTGCATAGACAGCAACATGGTTTGACACAGCTGTTCAACCAAACACGTGTAATTGTATTGTCTGCGTACATAGACAGCAAAATGGTTTGACACAGCTGTTAAACCCAACACGTGTAATTGAATTGTCTGTGTGCATAAACAGCAAAATGGTTTGACACAGCTGTTAAACCAAACACGTCTATTGAATTGTCTGTGAACATAAACAGACAGCAACATGGTTTGACACAGCTGTTAAACCAAACACGTGTAATTGAATTGTCTGTGTGCATAAACAGCAAAATGGTTTGACGCTGCGTCAGTGGAGATTTTTGTGTCAGGCAAGAAATGATTCCGTGGATGGAGACAGTAGCATTGCTTGACATGATTTTTTCATACATAATGTCGTCTGACACAGCTGTGTAACACAATGTGTAGCTGAACGGTCTGTATACATAGACAGCAACATGGTTTGACGCGGCCTCAGCACAGATCTACGAGCCAGACAAGAAATTATCCACTGGAAAGAGACAGTACTATTGTGTGGCATGATATGGAATTGAAAGTTCTGTGCACCTAGAGAGCAACATGGTTTGGCACCGCTGTTTTAACGCAATGTGTAACCGAATGGTCTGTGTAGGCCAAAAACAAAAACGTGGTTCGATGCTGCGTCAGTGGAGATTCGTGCCAGACAAGCAATGATTCAGTGGCTATTGACAGCAGCATTGCTTGACATGATGTGTAATCGAATGGTCTGTGTAGGCCAAAGACAAAAACATGATTTGACACATCTGTGTTTAACACACTGTTCTACTGAAGGATCTGTGGAGATAAACACCAACAGGCTCTGACGTCTATTTGACTTGGCTGATTGAGACCGTATTGATGATCAGTGGCGACACTAAAGCCCAACAAAAATTCAATTCTGTATACAGCAAAATTGTTGGAGATTTTTTGGAAACGTGTGTTTGAAAAGATGTCTAACGAGGATGACAAAAGTTTAAAACGCCAACTGCATGGTTGTTTAAGGGACTGATTCAATATCACGATCTTTCACTTCACCTAGATAGCACTGTGGAAAGATATGACATAGTTCAGATGTTTCATCACCTTGGAATTTTTTTTGTGTGGGGGATGGGGGTATGCATATTTACAACATTACTAGATGAACTCTGCCTGTGTGTGAGTGTTACAATCATTCAAAGTGGAATGAGGATTTAAATTACTTTGATTTATGACAAAACAAAATTTTGTGCAAGCCAAAAGTTATAATTTTAGAATCAAATAAGCGCCAGTCCTGATATTATTCCACGCATTGAGATCCAGCTATCGTAGCTGTGCTGCAGAGTGGATAAGATAATAATACTATCATAATCAGAAAAAGAGACTGGTCTTAGAAGGGTGACGTTTCCTTCCAATCCTATGACGGCTCCAGTCAGTGTGAGCCTGATTTTCATCAAGCACCACATGACATAGAAATAAGCTCAACCTTGTTTGAGTCATTGACCAGGGAAGTAACTGAACAATAAAATAGAGAATTTTTAATAATTGTAATGATTCTATGGCAAGAAGTTCCAGAAAAACAAAATTAGATTTATTTAAAAGTACTCATTGTCAGAAAAACTTTGTCACTTTGGTGTTTATTTGATCCCCATGAATATTATCGGTCATGAGAAATAATCCTTGAAAACGGAGCTTTGAAGAAAAGGAAACAGAAGTTTAAAGGTAAAAGAGAAATAAATCTTTTAAAACAAGATAAGATTTATATTTGTTTCAAAATTATTCTTTGGAAACTCCTGTGAATGAATTGGCACAATCTGTTTTTGGTGAGTTTTTTTGTCTTTGGCCTATTTCCACTGCCTCGGTTTCAAGCTAAGAACATCTCAATAAAGTGTAGAGATTCATCTTATAAAAGAAAAATAGGATAGAATATTTTTATGCAAGAAAATGTTCGTGTCAACTTGAGCAAACTGCATGCAATTTATGATCTAAACTTTTCTTTTTAATTGGAAAAGAAAAACTATGATTCATTCTGCCTTGCCTTATTTAAATAAAAGAGGTAGATGGGTGTAATGTCAAATGACATTTGGCAGGCATTTATTTTTATGCAATAACCTAGTGAACGTGATACTGTTATTGAATGTGTGAATTTTAAACCCCTTGGTGTTTTTAAATGTGTCACTTTTAAAAGCACCTAATTGAGTTATCGAAGAAAAAAACATGAATTTTTTATGTTCATGTTTTATTCATACTTTTTTTACTTGTAGTAGGGGATATGAAAGAATGGCACTTAGAACTCGTTTCATTCATTCTATGAAATTTGATATAGCTCATTAAATACTCTTTCTTGATTCCTTGCTTTCGCTGTAAGTAACTGAAAAAGTTTGGATGAAAAGAAACAGACACTTCTGTTTTTATGCGTTTGAGAGTTTAAAAAAATTCTGGGAGTTATATATATAACAATATTCCCATTTTAAAAAATTTTTTTTTTACTTTTCAAACTTGAATCTGCAAGTTGTCCATTTAATCAAATGGCATACCTGTCTCATACTTTTATTAATTTAATTTTTTTTTTTTTTTTTACAGTTAGACATTTTGTATTTATTTACCGTGTGTCAGTTTGGAGATAACAAAAATTGTGTGTTTTGAATTGCATACGTCGGATTTAATTGTTTTCATAACCCATGAAGATGGTTAACTATTTTATTTTTTATCATTTTCTTTTTTAATACGCTCTGTTTGCTGATTGATATTCAAGTTAATTTTTTTTTTTTTTTTGCCGGCAGTATTTTATGTCTTTGTTTATTTATTTATTTAAATTATTGCTCGTTTTTCAATTTCATATATTTCTTCAAAGAAATTATGAATCTCATTCAGAGATAACTGTCTAGTCCGGCTAGGGTATAAGGGTAATTTTGTTTTCTTTCTTTTTAACAAGTTTTGTGTAATATGAAGGGTCTCAATTTTGCCTCTATTCTTTGATGTTAAAAACTGTCATAGGTTACCTATGATTGCTCTGTAATTCTCAAGGACTGGTCGATTTTTATTTTTTTTATTTTTTTATATTATATACAAAGGTTCATTTTTTAATTTGTATTATTATTATTATTTAACGATTAAAGAATAGAATCACATCCCGCATACAAATGTGAATATAATTACAATGAATCCTTCATCATGGAGAGATAAAAAATTTGCCAACAATTGAAGATTGAAGCAATTGAATCCAAATGTTTAAACAAACTGTAATGTACACTTAAAATATATATTGTCTCCAACCTGTTTGTGCTTCTTTGAACTTGATGGAAATTTTTGAAGTCACTGTTTGTTGTGAGGAGAAAAGAACGGGGGGGTTGATTTGTTAAGTTGTTTAGTTGTTTTGTTTTGTGTTAAAAGCAGATTTGTAACCTCAATTTTGAATTATTTCTGATTTTCTGTGAATTGTAAGCAATAATTGTACCAGCAATTTTTATGTTCTGAACAATTCTTACTTAAATTTATCTATTACATGTACAAATACATTATTGTAAATGCATTTTTTGTCAGATGTCATAGAATATTGAATATTTTTATATAATTGAGTGATTGCAATTGAAAAAAAAATAACTGATTGTTATAATCCCAGAGAGAAAAAGAGAGCATGTGTGTTTTTCGAGCAGTGAGGTTAACTCTGCAGAAAGATTAGGCAAAATTGTTTTTCGCCCCTTGAATTTTGAAAACTTTCTTCTACACCATTGTATCTCTTTTTCAATGTTTTCTGTCCGTATTTGAACGCCCATTCTGTAATTTTCATAACATTAATTAGCACAACTCCTTCTTTCTACATTCAGAGAAAATATAATTATGTCATCAACATCAGCCTTTAGAGATTATTAACACCAAATTTTATAAAGCATCAATAATTATTCATAATGCAAGGCTTAGGTAGAAATGTTATTAATTTAGTGGGAACTTTGGAAGTGATGGGAAAATATAAAAGAGAGCTTCAAACAAAAAAGATGCAGTTTCTTCATATTTCTTACATACCAACTATATTTTTAGATTTCTATTCAAGTTTCTCTTGATTTTCTTTCACAGCATTTGCTATAGCTCTGTCTTTTATAGTAGTTTTTTCAGTTTGAATAATATGTGTAGCAGTATCAGTGAATATACTACCTACTTCAAAACTATTCCCTTTATCATCTTTAAATCTATACATGAAGGATATGTATTTGTTTTTCTTTGCATGTAGAACCTTCTCTCCTAGTTCTAGGAAACAAATTTTATTTTCTAGAACTAGGATTAAATTCTATCCTTAAGTTGCAGCTTAAGGTAATTGCTAGTGGTGGAGGAGATTGCATTGTTCTAGCATTTTTATTGCACATAGTTTCGTTTTTTCCTCTTTGGTTACTTTTAAATTATTATTAAGAATGCATTTTCATCGGCAAAAGGGTACTCGATTGTTTTGGGTTTGGTTTAGGTTCAGATCCCCCCTAGTTCAGGGGCTTGGCAGTTTGGGCATGATGGGAGACAATCTTTTCGACAATTGAATCATTGTTTGTAGGAGTTGCCTTCCTTTGATTAGTGGATCCAAGGCAAGAGAAAAATGTGGAAAGTTATTCAGGGTGCCAGCCTTTTTACTTTTCTACATATCTAGTTTTTCTTGGGCACTGTTTGTTTTTTCGAGAAGAAATTAGGTAATTAGTCGTAGGTTCCTGAATTGAATGGAAAAAAAAATGACAGAGAATTTTGAACACATTACACATATCAGTATGTGTAATATGTGATTAGTTAGTCATGGAATTTTTGTAGACAAAGGGGTCTCAAAAATATGACCAAAAAAAACAACAAACTGCAAACTGAACTAAATCGACCAAATTTTTCTCCTGCTAAATTAAAACCATTTTTCGAACAAAGATTTTCTTTCTCCTTCTCTGTCTTTACTCAAACATTTTCTTGATGTGCTGGCATCCTGATCTAGTGAATAACTTTTTGGTACATTAACAACGCGGATGTAATGATTAACTCGTCTCCCTAAACTCTGCTCATCTGCCAAGCCCTGTGTGTCTGTGCATGTGTCTCGACCAGTTTGGTTGAAGGAGTGAAGATCTTCAACGGTGGGGGGAAATGTCGATTTTACTCATTTTATCACTTGCACTCAGGTAGTAGGTTGGGGTTTTTTCGCTCTTTTTTTTTCTCTCAAACATTTAGCTTTTTTCTTCTCTTTTAAAATTTTTTTTTATTACACAATCAAAATGTGAAACTTTTTTATTTTTAAGAAACAAAAACTTAGGAAGTTATATTGGTGCTCATTAACTTATAGCTGTCGTACACATTTTTGTGTGTCTGCCTTCTTGGTATAGAATATACTTTGCAAATGCTCTTTACCTGAAGTTGCTTTGCTTGGAGTCATCACTAAGAACAAATTCTGAATTCATAGTTTTTTAATGCACGTTGTGCTAGAACTTTGTTGCTCTGAAATCCTATGTTATTGATCAGAATGTGCAAAATAAAATTCGCCCATGATGGCTTGATGGATACTCTAATTTCTATGCTGCTGGATGTTTTTTCGCCCATGCAAGCAAATTCCTTGATCATGTTGGGTTTTTTTCTCCTTTAGTTTTCTAGCACACAAGACATGCAGTTTGTTCCTAAAGATTTCCTTTTTGATATATATTAGCAATTAGCTTTTTTATTATTACCAATTTATTATGATTGGTTTTAGTGTTCTTTGGGGACAAACAGTTATATCAACAAGTATTGATTTTGAAATAACTGCAGGGTAGATAATGGTAGTGCAAGTGTTTTCCTCAGCGATTGAAATGGTAAACAAAGAACAATTGTCACATGTATTGTACCTATGAATGTTCTTTCACCTCAGCCTGTTAGATGTTTTTTCCTCAGCGGAACAAAGAGTAAGAACATACAAGCCACTGTCTCAGGTACACTACAGTTTTGCGTTCAGGTCTATGGGGACTATGCACTGGTATTATATACAGCACATTGACTTTTTTATTTGCAAAGCACTGCTTTATGCCTTCACATACCATGACTTTTTTTTTTTGAACCTTTCACTTTTTTCGCAATGACCTATTAGAGCAAATTTTGTTTGCTAGGTCTAACACTCGATTTGTCTGCTCAACTGCTTTACTTTTCTCTCTTACTCCTGCTCGATTATCTACAAACTGTCTGTCTCACTTGGTGTCCTCTACCTCCATCTGCTCACTCAGCTGACCTCACCCCCCCCCCCCCCCCTCCCTTAAACCTCTGCTTTTCACACCATTCCCTTTTTCGAATTGGCAAACCTTGTGTTCTCTGCGTTGGTTTCTTACACGAGTCGCTTCGATACCGCACAACTCACACACACATACAAACACAAAAATTGTTTGCATAGCATGTTGAAATGAGCTTGCGAGACACTAATTTTTTAATATAAATTCTTAAAGTAAATTTTACTTGGATCCTTATTTCATTGTTCTTCAGTGATTTCTTTTCTATAAACATTCGCCTTGCATTAGCTTAATTTCCTCCTGCTAGTTATTAAAAACAAACTCAAACCTATTTATGCTAGATGCTTTTGTTTATTATCTATTCTCCATTCTATATCTATTTCTATTGCTTAATATGGTTCAAGAAAACGATGAACGCTACCGCATATTTTCAAGAGATTAATTCAAAATGGGTTCTATTTGTTATATAAATACCATACACATTTCACTCACGACTCGGTGGAAATAGAAAGCAACGCTCGGAAATAAGGTTTGCTGCAGAAAAGCTTTGGTTGTCTGAGGGAAAACTTTTTTGTTTATATAAACAACTTTTTTTGGATTCACTATTTATATGGCTTTCTGCTTTCTCTGCTCTTTCCTGCAGCTTTGATATGTTTTATAAGGTGTGCTGGTGTACATTTTTGGGGGTTCTCCCTTTTAATATCATTTGGTGAGAACTGTACTTGTATTAAGTAAATGAAACAGAAAACATATATGTAATTGAAAAGGAAAATTTCTGTAGGAGGTGTGCTTTTTTTTTCTTCTCAAATCAACTCTTTTTTAAGAAATAGTCTGAATATACCAAGGTGTTTGTTGGTTATTTACTTTTACAGAAAAAAGAGTTTTGTATGAAAGAGAGTGAGAAATCTTTAGCCCATTTTATTTTTACCTGCAATGATTTTAAATGTTTGAATACTTCTGTACCTACTTAGCAATTTTATAAAGTCATACAAGTATTCTACATTTAATTTTGTAAGCGCATTTAAAAAGATTCATAATTATTTACCATTCATTTATATCATTGTACTAAATTAAAATTGTATACAACTCAATGTACCACACAGCTTCAAATAGGCAAATTTGAAGACCATCTCAAACATTGGGGGGAAGAGATAATAATTCAGACTGAATAGGTATGAGTGACATCTAGCAAATATACATGTTACTAGAATTGTTTTTAATGGGAAAAGAAATAGGATTTCAAAGATTGTATGGTTTTAAATGTATTTAATTGTGTTGCTGTTAGGATCCACAGTTTTATGAGTAACATTGTGCAAATTCATCTTTTTATGGTACATGTAAAATTATAATTATACGTTTCATATATAGTGCAATTATATGTATAAACAAATTTTGTAAAAACAATTTTTTTATTTTAACTTGTGACAAACAGCTTGATCTATTTTGTTGTGCTTGGAATGAAATAAGACCTGATGCTTCTTGATCCTGGTTTTTTATTTTTGTATTCCAACAAAATATGCTGTTGAGTGTATGTATGGTGAGGCTTGGATCATGATTATTGTGTGCGTCTGTATGCGTGAGCGTGTGTGTGTGTATGCGCGTGATACCAGAAGATTTATAGCAATGCTTGTAACTTTATGCAATAGAGAATGCTTGCAGCTTGTACAATGTATTCTCTTTGCAGCCATTATTGGAAGAGGCGTCTAAAACTATACTTTTAACCATGCATAGAGTATACTATCAAAGACCTATATTTATAATTATACTTGTATGTAATGTAATGTACATATAATTCCTAACTATTTTAGATGCACTTCTTTAAGTTGAGTAAAAATCTTAAACACAGGCAGTCCTGTTGTCGTGTCTTGTGTGTATTTTTTTTTTTTTTTTTTTTGCTGTTATAATTTGCCCCTTCTTCAGGTGTTTCACACATTCAGCTTTGACACTCTTCTTCCTCCTTTTCTGTCGCCCCTCAGACTTCTCTGTCTTGTCTCATAAAGTTTAAAAAAAATAGACAGGAAAAAATATGAGCAATTTCTTATTTTTGAATTGTGCATGTAAAAAAAACAATTAAATCAAAGTATACTAAGGGGAATCAAATATAAAATTTTGTTTTCTTCCATTTGAAATGCTAAAATAATGGTCTACTTAGTACAGGATATGAAAATGGATACTTAGTTATCCAAAATATATCTAAAAATGATACATAGGTTAGTATTCAAAATCAAGGGTGGAAGAAAGGGGAATAATTTTTTCACCACGTCAACTTGATTTCTATTTAACCCCTTACATTGTTCAAACTGATTTTCTGAAGCTGAAGTTAAAATCGACCCTACGAAATCTAGTTGTCAGTGTTATATGATTTGTACATATATCATTAGACAAGCGTTTAACTTTCAAATCACATTATACTATAACGTTTTTGTTTTTCCTTTTCTTTTTTTTGTTGTTGTTATTGTTGTTGTCGTTATTGTTGTTGTTGTTGTTGTTGTTATTGTTGTTGTTGTTGTTGTTGTTGTTTTTTTGGACGAGTCAACTCAATATGAATGGTTGTAAAGTACTGGTTTCCCGAGTGGGTATCAGCGACGCGAAAAGATAAAAGTAAAAAAAGAAAAGATTAATAGAACGTGTTTAAGGCTTCCTGAAGAATCCAAAACGGCTACGTCGATACAAGTTAAGGTTTATGACACAGACTTCCTGGTTGACAATCCAGGGCACTTGTCATAGAGTGAGCAACACGCGCTTGTACTGTAACTTTTTTTTACCTAGAGCTGGACAAAATAAATGTATCAGTTTAAAACCACTGCAAGATTTTCTACCCAGACCATTAGGGACGTTTGCTTAGCACACTGTAGCTTTTAGTAGATGGCGGTAAAAACAATATGTCCCAGTTTTTCAACCCTTTTATCGAGTAAGAAGACTAGGTAACAATTATAATGTAGTTAGAAGCCCCAACAAAAAGGGAAATGCTAATACAAACGTTTTGTCATCATTTGGCGGATTAAACAAACCCAAATTTCTTATCTAAATTTAAATGAATGATCCCTTTAAAAAATGTTCCTAGTCATGTTTGTACTGTCAAAGGCTCGATAAAGCTGAACAGTTTTCTATGATGTAAAAATGCATTATTTTGTTGAGTAAAGGCCGCTGATTCAAGTAAATGACTGCTGTATCATTATATTAATGCTTGTAGAGCACTGTACAACCAATACTGACAGAGTCTACCATAACCAACAAGATCGTAGGCACTAAAGAACAATCGATAAGAGAAATCAATGTATCAATTTACACATAAAATTAGCGCATAAAACACAGAGATCGGAAAAGTAAAAGTAAAAGGAAACTTTTGTTTGTTTTGAAATTTTCTTCTCTCCACTTTCCCAATAATAATGTCAAATACCATGCTGCCAAAATTTAGCTTTTAGCCCATATCCAGTATTGTTATGGGAAAAAAAACAACCTTTGATAAGTTTGACGCCGCCGAGATTTCCCCAAAACAGTTTTCTCCGAGGATAACCAAAAGGGAGTATTAATTTTTCCTTTTTTTACTACCGATACTTAGAGACCTTTAATTTTACTATGAAATTTAGTGATTTAAGGAATATCGACATAGAAACCAAACCAACAAGCAAACGACGGATATTTTAGTGCTGCGTTCCCCTGCACCGACTATGCTAATGCATTGGTTTTGTGTGTTTACTGAAGTACCGGTAGCTGGGTAAACAAAACTACCAACAACAACCATCGTAAAAACTGCGCATTGATTGAAGTTACCTTACACTGTTAACGATCGCTTGCTCTAATGGAGGCTATTTCTAGGCTCTTTTCTCTTGTTGGTTGAGGGGTTGATTTAAAATTAAAGGTGGAAGGGTTATTCTAAACTAAAGTTGTTGTTTTTTTGTTGTTTTTTTTTCATTACAATGAACAGTTCTCTAGCTAAATTGCGAGTATTTTCACACAAAACTTCGGCCCTGAATAATTACATGTGTATTTCCT
Organism: Elysia chlorotica; assembly: GCA_003991915.1. NCBI lineage: Eukaryota > Metazoa > Mollusca > Gastropoda > Plakobranchidae > Elysia > Elysia chlorotica. The sequence goes on along the minus strand of RQTK01000590.1, from coordinate 52,703 downwards.
TAAACAAACATCGTGCAATTACATAACTGCAGGCTCTTTGATCCCATATTTTTAAAGTTCTGAAGATAATCGAAATCGATGCATAAGTCAATGACAAGTTAAGCTGCCGTAAAGCCACAATTGATTCAGTTGCACTCGTTATGGTATACATTAGGTGCATTTATTGGAGTCATTATCAGGCGTCTCTTCATGGTATGTCTTTTTTGCCCTCTTAATGGGGATGGGGATGATGATGATGATGATGATGATGATGATGATGATGATGATGATGATGATGATGATGATGATGATGATGATGATGATGATGATGATGATGATGATGATGATGATGTGGGTTTTTTTGGTAATCCCCCTTTATGCAAAACTTTTAATTTCTTGTGTAATAAGGGGTATAACAAGGCCTGCCTAGCGTTCGCTGTCGTAGCATAATTATTATCTCCCCCACGAATAAGCAGTCAAGGGAAAAAACTGACATAAACTGATAGCAATATAGTTTTATCTATAATTTTAGTTATTATATCCCTTTGCTCGTGATCCCAACCTTTTTTTGTCCATCTTTATCCCCTTTACTCTGTAGTTCTTTTTATTTGAGTTGGTTTAACGTCCAACGTCAGCACTATATAGGCTATACCGTGGACAAACCCCAAAACTGACGTCTGACATTTATTATGTGCTGCCACACACAAGACAAGGCGGGATACCATGACGCCTATCTGAGTATCTCAGCCGGTCATGAAATACGGACCTCCTGCGTCAGAAGTCGATGTTCTGCCGCAGAGCAACCACTCCCCCTCCTTCACTCATACCACAATGACGCTCTGTGGTTATAATATTATACTATTCATCGGCAGCACCTAGGATATTTTTCGGACATTACGTTTGGCAGGTTAAGTATTGGCACTCAGAGACTGAACGGAGATACCCAGACTTTTGTGTTCGCAGGTCAGATTCTACTGACAACGAACCAACCAGTGGGGAGCAAGACTTGTTCATTTCGATAGCATTAAATGAAACAATCATAGATCAGTGGCAGTTAAGTGATACTTTGAAGTTAAGTATAAACAGCCTTCTACCTATAAAAAGGGCTTTCTTTGTGAGTGACTCAGGAAAAGTTTTTGCTTTGTTTTGTTCTGTCCGTTTGTTTGTTTGTTGTTTGTTTGTTTGTTTGTTTGTTTTTTTTGTTATAATGCAGTGCAGAAAGAACTGATAAATGGTTTATCACAATCGCAAAAATCTAGTCAGGTAGAGTTTTTGGAGTGCTACACAACATGTTATACGATAAAATCGGTGATGATGATGATGATGATGATGATGATGATGATGATGATGATAATGATAATAATAATAATGAGAAGGAGGACGACGAAGACGATAACGAGTATGATAGTGATAAAAATTGTGATGAAGTAGGTCAAGATGATGATGAGGATGATGATGATGATGATGATGATGATGATGATGATGATGATGATGATGATGATGATGATGATGATGATGATGATGATGATGATGATGATGATGATGATGATGATGAT
>RQTK01000590.1:15928-34237 GCA_003991915.1 Elysia chlorotica | reverse complement strand
AGATAGATAGATAGATAGATAGATAGATAGATAGATAGATAGATAGATAGATAGATAGATAGATAGATAGATAGATAGATAGATAGATAGATAGATAGATAGATAGATAGATAGATAGATACAGATATTAAGCGAACCTTAATGAGTGTATGAAAGATGTAGCGTTGGTCAGAAGTGAACAGTGCGATGAAATAAGCCGTAAAGCGTCTATCACCTGACCCAGGAGTTTGACGGTATGATGGGTGGTTCAATAGTAGAACGCGTGACTTTTAATCAGGAAGACCCTCATTCGATTCCTGATTGGACCGACATATTCCCTACAGGTTGGGTTGGTATATTGTATCAGTATAATATGACCGGCTGCGACGGAAGTCATGTTATCCCTACCTTGTCTCTGTGGAGCGTCACTTAAAATTTTTAAACTTAAGACTTCAATCCATCCGTTATGAGCTGCTGCAAGTGCAACTTCAAAAAAAAAAAAAACAACAACCCATTAAACCCGACACATAGTTTTCAGCTCGTTTGCAACAAAAGGGTGGAAAAGTACGAGGGCAGGCTGATAATAATAAGGGCCGTTTTTGAATAACTTTTTTATTTGAAGGACTACAGAAGCAAATTACACATCAAATGAAAGCTTAGAGTCTCACCTATCTGATGAACTATCATTTTTCAACATAGTCACCATCGCGTTCAATACAGAGGCGCCAGCGTTGTACAAGTTTTCGCATGCCGTCGGCGAAGAATTCTGGTGTCTGGGATCGGCACCAAGAGCGAACATCCGCCTCAACTTCTGCATCGGTTTCATAGTGCTTTCCTTTGAGATGTTTCTTCAGCAAAGGAAATAAGAAAAAGTCAGACGGGGCCAAATCAGGACTGTATGGCGGATGTGGTATGGTAGGAAGTTCCAACTGCTGTAAAGCGCACTGGGTTTGGCGACTGGTGTGTGGCCGAGCATTATCGTGCTGGATGACAACGTCTTTGACTTTTGATAGTTCATCAGATAGGTGAGACTCTAAGCTTTCATTTGATGTGTAACTTGCTTCTGTAGTCCTTCAAATAAAAAAAGTTATTAAAAAACGGCCCTTATTTATCAGCCTGCCCTCGTATAATGAAAAAAAGAGCAGCCAAACGGAAATATAGCTGTTTTCAAAGACGCTGCTGTAACAAAAATATTATTTTCTTAACAAGAGTTAATTCCATTAATAATACCTATTAATAACTCAACGCCGAGAGTCTATTGCCTTAACAACAGAGTAAACCTATTCAACCTTTTGTGTTCTTTTGTTGATTAGTTTCTACAAGGTTTTTAACAACAGAGTTTGGGTTGGTCCTACAACAGACTGTAGACCTTTATGTATTGTGTTTTCTACGGATCTGGCCCACGGTTACAATTTAATTAGTTGCTTGCAGATCGACCCAAGCTTACGCTAATAAACGTATATATATATACGATTGCTTTGATTTTTTTAAGTCCATTGTAAGGAGTGGGCAATAAACAGAGACAGGCGGTTGTAAGTAGACTGTCGCGGTTAGCTGTCTTCATGCTTTTTTCGGTTGCCCCTTTTTCTTTTTTCTTTCTATTCTTTGTTTGCCATTTTTATATGGGTTTTTTAAGTATTAGGCTTACCAATGTATTTTTTTCGAGAAGTAGGGATGGTACTATTGATTATGGCGGGCTAATTTGTATACAGTCAATCTGCCCAATCATTGATGGGTAAGCCAAACAAACTTTGAAATTTAAAAGAAGCATACTAGATACGAAAAAATGTTTAGATTCTAAATACTTTATGACATACTAGAGTTGGGCGCAGTGATGATATGTTCGTTAACTGGCTTCACTGAGTTGTTGTTTTTTTAATTCAATTCTGTTTTCGGTGTATTTTCTTGTTTTGTAGGTAGGCAGGATTTTTTTTATATCAATAACATGAGTTTTCTGAGTCAGAATGCTACCCATTGAACGTATCTTAGAGCTTCAGTTTTAAACAGTTATATACCTGAGTTGGTACAAGTTTAGCATTGATCAAGGCTTCCAAAAGTGTGCTAGTCCTGGCAAAAAACACGAGTTTTATTATTAGATAATACTTTATATATTTATAATTACAATTACAATAACAGCATAAAACAACAAATTATTATCAAGGCTTATCATCCATGACTACTTGATATACTTACTAATTCCGTATGACCGATATGGTCTGTTTGTTAGCGTGTCAAATTTAGGTTGTTTTTTTCTCTGCCTATGTTTCTTTATTCTAGCATGGCCCACTCAGAAAACTCAGTTTAAATGGTTGACCTTGAAAAGTTAAGTTAGCTCATTAGCGTTATGATAATAATCCTTTTAAAAAATTTACCTGGTGCGACCCGTCCACAATATAGCCTATATAGTGCTGATGTTCGACGTACCAACTCAACTCAACCTGGTGCGAACTTTGTAAACCTGCATGGCTAGAATTTTAGCACAGACTTCCGTCACATCAGTTATCTGATGCCCTATTTCATCCATAAAATACTCTATATCTTTAGAATTTTAAAATGAGATAAAACGTTATGCAACTGAGGTGAAGCAATTTATTTTAGTCTTGGTGGAGAGAGCGAGCCTAATGGAGCATAACATTGTAAAGATCTGCTGTCAACGCACCATTGTGCACGGTGCGCAAAAAGCGAAATGCCCTCAGACGCGTTTAATTATAGTTCATTGTGTAACAGCTAGTATTGATTTGGGGCGTGCGGAGAGGGGAGAAAGTGCGAAGGTCTTTGAACCGGATCTGTTATTTTAGGCTTTGCCAAATTTATATCAATGTGCACCTTTTTTCCATTTTTCAAGTTCACTTCGTTTTAACTAAAGCAAATATTTTGATTGACGTATATTGAGGACTTAGACGAGACGAACTCGAAAGAGAGAAGCACCAATATGTTAATTTTTTTTTTCAAACAATTTCAATCAAAATAATTTTCCCTGCTCTTTTCTGTTCGCGCTAAAATTTAAGTGCAATACAAAGATGGTACCAAAACACCCTCTTCTGTCTGGGTCAGTATGTCAGACACCTGGGTTGGTTGAAGCAACACGAGGTCAAGCGTAAAGTCAAGTGTCCCTCGTGAGAGACATATCCCTGTATAAATGGGTTTTAGAAGTTGGAAGAGTTTACCAAATACAAAAGGGTTAAAAGAAATGTTAACGCTTTACAAAACTCTTTTGACAGGTTTAAAATAGGTGTTGACAAAGTTGAAAAGGCAAATTTTATTTTGGGATCGAGAACTAATAGATAGGATCTTGTTGTTTTTTTTCAAATAGCTCAATGATTAAAATCATTGATAAGTACAGTAGAACTTAGGACGTTTTATATTAACTAACATAATATTATACCGATCCCCACCCGTGCTCCTAGACTTTGCCACTTTGCCAAGTCTTTGAGATACATTATAAAGCAAAGAAAAGACGAAAATAGAGTCCGACTGACCCAAATATCTTCTTTAAATATGAACTCCAATAAAGAACAGTCAAAATTGATCTTAATCTGCATGGATTCTAATGCTTCCAAACTTCTTCCACAAGTTTATTCTTAAATACCTTCGCATAAAATGTTAACATATAGTAATTTTTTGCGGTGCAAAGATTTTAAATAATCAAAGAACCATAATCGCAATATATAAAATAGAACTACAACCACATATATCGTATTTGATAGTTTCATCGCAGCACACATGTCAACAATGTTCATTTTTTGAGACCGATAAAGATATAATAAAAATATTTGTTTACTATGAATATAATAAAGAAATATCTTATCTTTGGTGACCAGTCCCAGAAAAACAAACATCACACCAATGCTTCCAAAAATAGAAGACCAAGTTAGTGAGTTGAACTATGTGAAAACTGAATGCAAGACAAGGCTGAGACTTCTATGATATTGTGGACCACTAAGAAAATGATAAATAGCAAGAGTGTGTTATTGTTGTTTTTTTGTGAACCTTTATATTGCCAAGACAGCGACAATTATTACCTGTTCTAACTGCGTGCTCAATTTTATAGCTGTTTTTTTTTAAGCCATTCAATGTCAAAGATTTCACATATTTTGTTCCGGCATGAGGGTCACCCAGAAGGATTTGAAGAAATTCAATCGCATAGTTAAGTCTTTCTGTTGATGCAAATCTGTGTCTACTTCTGCAGTCTTCCCCGTTGTTTATGGAAGTATGGATTTCAATCATTCTATATTTTTCATGTCGTTTTTGTTATTCCAAAAGCAAAGTAAAAATGTATTTTGTTTCCAAAGATTTCATTATGTCTACTCGACACTTATTACTTTTCAGGCAGGCTATGTCCCGATTAGAACCATCAGAGCTCACAAAAACCATGTAAGCGGGAAAAGACTCGGTTTAATAAAGCATGTTTACAGATATCCGCTTCTATACCAGTTAGAGTTGAGTTGAGTTGAGTTGGCTTAACGTCCAACATCAGCACTTTATAGGTTATATAGTGGACGGATCCCAAGACTGACGTCTAACAATTTTATGTGCTGCCACACACAAGACAGGGCGGGGATACTCTAAACTCATGTGTCAGCTGTTCACATTAAACTGACACCGACTCAACCAGTAGGGAACGCAACAGCCAAGACTCAAACCGTGAACCTTTTGCGCCGGAAGCCGATGCTCGATTGCCAGCCCAATTTAACATTCTGTATTTGATTAGGACCGGTAGCGGTCCTGTTGGTATAGAGGTCGATTGCTCAGATCTAGAGGCATATTGTCGTAACTGTATATTTCAAAAAGGGCATTATTTTGCAATGCTTTGCCTCCTAACCCGCGGTAGGTAAAGGAATTATCCTCTGACAACCATTATTATGTACTTTTAAACGACTAAAATAAGTAAGTGACCTTTTGTGACTTCTACCCAGCTAGAGTTCGTAAGTACAACGTCGTGTATGGCTTAAGACTCGTCTTAACATATACGATTAAGAAGTTTTTAGACAAGTTGTAAGCTACCAAGACGCTGTACTTACGATACTAAATCAGGCCAGAGTCCAGAAAAACAAAAGCACAACAAACAAGTTAATCTAGGGATCACAAACAACAGTGGCCGCCAAATCCTACCGCCCTGCTGGGATTATGAGACTGAAACTCGAGGTTTTATCCTAATCCCATGGTTTATCCTAATCCCATGTTTACTGCATTCGCGCCCACACTTGCTGGCGGGGTGTCCTAATCCATTTGAAATATTCTACCCTACGATTTCCCTACGATGCCGACAGAGGAGTAATCTCTTTTGTTCTCCATAGAGCTCTCGCTCTCTAGTCTTTCTCTCGTTATCTCTATCCACCTCTCGCTCTCTCTCTCTCTCTCTCTCTCTCTCTCTCTCTCTCTCTCTCTCTCTCTCTCTCTCTCTCTCTCTCTCTCTCTCTCTCTCTCTCTCTAGTTTTTCTCTCTTTCTCTTTCCCACTCTTGCTCTCTCCCCCCTCTCTCTCTAGTTTTTCTCTCTTTCTCTTTCCCACTCTTGCTCTCTCCCCCCTCTCTCTCTAGTTTTTCTCTCTTTCTCTTTCCCACTCTTGCTCTCTCCCCCCTCTCTCTCTAGTTTTTCTTTCTTTCTCTTTCCCACTCTTGCTCTCTCCCCCCTCTCTCTCTAGTTTTTCTCTCTTTCTCTTCATCCCACTTTCGCTCTCTGACTCACCCACTCTCTATCTCTATCTCTATGGGTTTAATCTCTCCTAAGTTCCTCTGAAGGATCCAATACCAACGCCCCAATGTTTAAGGCATACACAACGCTACTATTTTTTCATAGCCGCGGGACTTAACTAAACAGGTTAAGAGAAGGGTGAGCGATTTTATCTGACAGTTTTGCTATTATGTAGGTGGCGCAGTTCTCCTGGGGTAGAGCATCGGCTTTCGTCGCAGGAGGTCCGCGATTCGAGCGCGGCTCTAGCGATTTCGTCCCCTATTTGTTGGATCGGTGTCAGTTTCATGTGACCGACTGAGACATAGTAATGGTATCCTAGAATTGTCTCTGTGTGGCAGTACGTAAACTTGTCAGACGTTAGCATTGGCGTCCGTCCACAAAATATCCTATATAGTGCTGACGTTGGACGCTATGTAATAAAACTTACTTTTACTTGGTACTATGAAAGCCAACGGTTCAAGCGAAAGAAAATTTAAGTGCTGTAGTTTGTTTTATTTGTTTCCTTAATGTCACTCCACAACAACTAGGATAATTATCCCACGCAGTCGTCACAAGATAGTTTACGTGCACACAGAGATTAAACGGGGATAACAGGCCTTACATCTCAGTCGTCCATATTTAACTGGCACTGACCCAAGCACCAGGAGACAAGGGGCCTATTATGGATTCAAATCTCCCACGAGAATACTGCATTTCTCTCTGTATGGAACCTACCTACGTAGGGAGAATTGACCTGTTTGTGAACAATATGTTATTGACATGTGAAGGTTAAAAAGTTTCGACACTTGCCATTAATCACAATGCCACGAATGCATTAACCGATAACTCATAATAAAACTGTTCTATTCAATACTTTTACAAGTATTCCTACAATGAGTTAGTTTCTAGCAAGCAGTAAAAGGTTGCAAAGATTGTTCCTAAATACATGTGTTTATTTTGTCTTGGTTAGAGAAAGCGCAAAGCTCTTTTCTAGCATAATGTAACGTCTTCTAGGTTCTGAAAAAAGCGTTTTTATTTGACGATTCTTTTTGTTTAGAACAACTTTGTTCTGAGACAGAATTTTGTTAACAACAATTAAAACAATGCTGATAAAAACTCGGAACTTGCATTTTGTTGAGTTAACATAATATTTACAGCGAAAATGAGAAGTATTTGCTAAGCACAATAACACTAAATCTTTAAGGGTTAAGAAAAATAGACACATATTAGAATATGCACATATAAACGGGGATATAAACATATATGCGGTTTTTTTTATATAAAGGAGTCAAAAACAAAAGCAGCGCCTGCAGTTACTGCCAACATAGCAAGGATTACGGTCTGGGTCTTTCCATATTGTCAGCATTATAAAGGCTATATTGTGGACGGGTCCAAAGACTGACGTCTGACAGTTATGCGTGCTGCCACACATAAGACAGGGCATGGAGGCCTGGACTACTGTCTCAGCCAGTCCTATTAAACGGACACCGACCCAACCAGTAGGGGCCGAAATCAAACAAATGAATTTTCTACCAGTTATGGAATTCGAACCGGAGACCAACGCTCTACCACTTGATACAGTTCGCCCCGGGGGGCATTCCATGACCATGGGATTATGGGATAGTGCCAGACACGGATGATTGATGATTGGTGTGGAGGAACCATCAAACAAATAGGAGAAGAGATACGGACCATCATGATACGCGAAATTCAGATTGAATAGTGGGGAACAGACTTAGTCCTGTTAGAGCACGGGTCGATCCTAGAAACCTCTATCACCCAGAACTGCTAATTCAGAATCACATAATTATTTATTTTAGGTAATATTATGCACTGAGCCTGTGGCTATGGCAGGAAAACCCTAAGTCTAAACAATGGGAACCTAATCTGTTTGTTTTGATCCAATGTCCTTGAACTTGGAACCGGATTACTCCCGTCATTCCCCTGGCGGAAACGTATTGCCCTGAAAAACAAACCTTGTTGATAGCTGGCATTGCCAAGTATAAAGACGGCTAAACGTGGTGGTTATGTGCTGCGAGATTAGCACTATCCTAACTGCTTTCTGATTGGTTCTTTTTTGCGAGATTAGCACTGTGTTTACTGCTTTCTGATTGGTTCTTTTGCTGATTGTGAATGAGAATTAGGGCGCGTTCAATAAGAATAATCATCGCCTCAGGTGACTTCTGGTTAATTTATCTGTTTTTGACGCGCATTGTTTTTGCGCCGATAGATCAGAATTAAAAAGCTCCTGTAGTTTAGAGCTGTACCAGTTAGCACAAATCTTACAGAGACAGTGGGTGTCACTTGTTTGTTCACTTATTCTAACGTGGAGTAAGTAGAGTTGGTTGATTTTTGTATTTCCATTTCATTATCCTTGTTTAGTTTGTTAAGCTTTCCATGCTATAGATGTTTAGCTTCGTCGTCATGTTGTTTTTTCCCTTTGGAAACCCACATTTAGAAGTCATTGGTTTTTACATATAAAACGTTACTCTATATAAAACATTTTTACAGGAGGCTTTTTGAAAATAAGACAATATGGCGCAATGTTTATTCTAGTAAAGATTATGGTATCGTTACCAAGAGAAAGTATACGAATTGCACAAAATGAAGAAAAACGTATCTATTATTGGTCACTGACATCATTCGAAACGATTTGACTCTCAAAATCAGTACTCTGTGTGAATTGAATTATCTAATATATCATGTTTTTATATTCATTGGACACACTCTTTATTAAATTTGTACTATTGTTTGTATGTTGTTGTTGGTTTTTTGTGGGTTTTTTTTAAAATATTTACATGTTATTGTCTCATCAAACAGCATTTTATTTTGTAAACTTGGCGCATAACAGGTTTAGAGAAAAAATGGTTAAAGTGCTTTCAAAATGTCTGGATGCAAATTAATTTGAAGGGTGGGGGGCTTTTAATCTTTGCTAGAACGCAGAGCGATTCTTGAAATACCATTGTAATCTCATGACTTTCGAGGAGTGTCTGAGCTCTTCAATTGAGTTTCAAAAAACATGGCAATAGATTTCACCATTATCTCGGAGGATCATGTGAAGATTTAATATGAAGAAAGTAAAAATATATACGTGTAAACATTTGGTGGTGGTGGTGGTTGTAATAATAATGATTGTGGTGATGCTGCTGCTACTGCTGCTGCTGCTGCTGCTGAAGATGATGATGATGATGATGATGATGATGATGATGATGATGATGATGATGATGATGATGATGATGATGATGATGATGATGATGATGATGATGATGATGATGATGATGATGATGATGATGATGATGATAATGTGTACCAAGTAATGGTGACCATGATTATTCCTATAAATAAATTTCCTTCATTTTCCATTTACCTTTCCAGACAGGCCAACTGCCGCTCGGTTTTCGCGGCGCTCATCCCTCCCGGCCATCCATTCTGGGCTGCCCCCAGATCTAAACAACTTGAGAACCCCTTCGCCCTTGAGAGACATCCCGTCACGCGCTCCGCGAAGCAGGCGCCGACTCAGCATAGCTGCGGGGATTCCCCTTCCGGACTCTCCCGAACCAAGTCCGGTGTCTCCGCTACCCGGATCAAAACTTCGGAGACTGTCGATTGATAACGGAATTTTGGGCGCGTTGTCGCCGAGAGAAGCGTTCGAGGCTGGGGGTTACAAGCTGACCCGCTCTTTCACCTACGTGAACAGACGGAGACACGACGGTTCTCTGTTTGGAGAGGCTATTCAGACAGACCTGCTACCACTGCCAGACAACCACAGTGATAGAGGGAATGACAGTCGCCGGAGTTCGTTGACCTTCAAAAACGGCACTTCAGATTTTGGCGCACCCCAGTCTTTTCGTGAATATCAGTACTCTGTGTGAATTGAATTATCTAATATATTATGTTTTGATTATCATTGGACACACGCTTTATTAAATTTGTACTATTGTTTGTGTCTTTTGTTGGTTTTTTGTTGTTTTTTTTATATTTACCTGTTATTGTCTCATCTAACAGCATTTTCTTTTGTAAACTTGGCGCATAACAGGTTTAGAGAGAAAAAAAAACGGTTAAAATGCTTGCAAAATGTCTGAGGTTAAACGCACAACGATTCTTTAAATAATATTGTAATCTTATAACTTTTGAGGGGTGCCTGAGCCAAATTTTCCTAAAACGCTCATCAAAATATATACATTATGGTGGTGGTGGTAGTGGTTGTGATGATGATGATGATGATGATGATGATGATGATGATGATGATGATGATGATGATGATGATGATGATGATGATGATGATGATGATGATGATGATGATGATGATGATGATGATGATGATGATGATGATGATGATGATGATCATAAAGACGCGTATCAAGTAATGGTGACCATGATAATACCCATAAATAAATTTCCTTTTTCCATTTACCTTTCCAGACAGGCCAACTGCCGCTCGGTTTTCGCGGCGCTCATCCCTCCCGGCCATCCATTCTGGGCTGCCCCCAGATCTAAACAACTTGAGAACCCCTTCGCCCTTGAGAGACATCCCGTCACGCGCTCCGCGAAGCAGGCGCCGACTCAGCATAGCAGCGGGGATTCCCCTTCCGGACTCTCCCGAACCAAGTCCGGTGTCTCCTCAACCCGGATCAAAACTTCGGAGACTGTCGATTGATAACGGAGTTTTGGGCGCGTTGTCGCCAAGAGAAGCGTTCGAGGCTGGAGGTTATAAGCTGACTCGCTCTTTCACCTACGTGAACAGACGGAGACAGGACGGTTCTCTGTTTGGAGAGGCTATTCAGACAGACCTGCTACCACTGCCAGACAACCACAGTGATAGAGGGAATGACAGTCGCCGGAGTTCGTTGACCTTCAAAAACGGCACTTCCGATTTTGGCGCACCCCAGTCTTTTCGTGAAGTTTCGAATAATAATAATAATATTCTCAGCCCGCGGAACTCGATAAGTTTTAAGACAAAGGAGAAAGATACTGAAAAACTTTTATCAGCATCATCGGCAGCTTTAGTTGACCACAAGAGGACAGCGAGTATCAACCGAGAAGGATTTCCTGACAAAACTCCGTCGCCTAAGCCAGTGAAGAGTGAGGGCAAGGACAGTTCTAGCGACCAGTGTTCTGAACACAGTGCCAGCAGCAGCGGCTCAGGGCGGCATAGTTCTACACCGGAGGACACAAAAGCGGAGGGGTCCAAACAACAAGAGGATTTCATCCACCCTGTAGAGGAGATCTCTGGCAGTCCCAGAGATAATCTATGTATTGAGGTCAGTACCACCTGCAAGACTGCTCTTGAAAAACCAGAATCTGAACTTGAAGAAAGTACAACAGAACTAACGACAAAAGAAACTAAAGAAGACACTGAACTTGAAATACCTAAAGCAGAAACAGTTACCACGGAATCTAGTATTACTACTATCACTAAGAGTGCTACAGCAACAGCTACAAATAATATCATTATTGCACCAGCAGAGACAGAACCCGACAAAGCAGTTCTTGCCCCGTGCACCGTACCCGAGACACCTGAACCGTCTCCTGAAGACGCAATGCCGGGCAGCCGACGCGAGTTGCTGCAGCAGCGCCTGAGTATGGACAACGGCGTGAGTGACCACCCGCACAAGACGACCGTCTTCATCCACGAGGAGAACGCCGTCCTGCGAGTGTTGGACGACGGGACTGTCAAGGCTGAGGAGGAGATCATCAGCGACGATGAGCACTCCATGTTCGTGTCCGGGCGAAGCAGCAGGCGCCTCTCAGAGCCGGCCGTTGGGAGCCACTTCCTCAGGGAGCTTCAGGACAAGGTCCTGGTAGACAGCGCTCTGTCCAGATCCATACGGGCCAACCTCCCGTCTGATCTTGTCGCCGAGGAGGACGAGGAAGAACCCGAGTCAGAAACTCAAATGGACGTCAATAGCAGCAGCAACAACAACAACAACAACAACAGCAGCAACAGCAGCAGCTCACAGCCGCTGGACATTTCAGATCTAAGCCTAAACGACGCTTCACCAAGGCGCCGTACGGAAAGTAAAGACGACAAAGACCAAGACGCGACAGACGTAAAACTATCCACCAGCCCTGAATCGGTTAAATCAGTGTCAATGAAACTCAAAAACAAAAACACTAAAACTAGCAAGACAGGGGGGTCTGAGAAGGAACGCTTTGAAGCGCTAAAGCACAGGCGCAGATCGGACGGAGACGTGCTGAGGTTTGCCAAAGTCTTCAGGGTGAAAGACCAGAGGATCTCTTCGGGCAGGCCAAGGAAAGAGGCCGAGAGCGTTGTCAAGGATGAGGAGGAGCCCCTCACGGAGAAGGACAAAGTGTGGGAGGCCGTACGCCGGTGCCGCTACATCCGCGGCTACGATCCCCCGGAGGTGGAGGACGCCAACAGCAGTGACATTGCGGAGTTCGTCTTCGGTCACTCTTAACCAGCGATCCGTGATTCAGAAGTCAAAACAATAAATGGATGATCGTTGACGTTGGTTGCTTAACGCTTTTTTTTACTATTATCATCGGTCTTTAGTGTCACACAGGTTATGCTCTTGGAGGTTCGTCTGTTCATCCTTCTCTCCAAATAACAGACATAATAATTTTATTTTTCATTGTTTACATGCAAAATCATTGATGTATGTAGCATCAATGCCATGACAATTTACTGCAACACAACTTGAAATTATTAAAACAATGTATATGCTCTCAAAATGTACGCAATTAAAAACAACCGAATAGGCAATGAGACGTAGGGGTAGGAGGGAGAGGGAGAGTTGGAGAAAAAGAGAAAGAGAGAGAGAGAGAGAGAGAGAGAGAGAGAGAGAGAGAGAGACAGAAAGACAGGGACAGACTCGACTCAGTCATACAGCAGACAGACAGATACAAATTTAATCCAATTATAATAATGAGATGACAAACAACCTAAGATGTTTTGTGTGTACAGTTTTGAGTCGGACATGATTTATTGTGCTATGTGTATACCATTCTATATCTCATTGCAATGTAAATTTAAGGCATTGTTGAAACAGGCTAATAAAACGAATGAGCGGTACAGAAATTACAAAAGAATAATGTATTGTTGATCCATTGACTGGAATCCTTTTTCATATTTCTTTTTTTTTAGTCACAGTACCCTCCTATCAGTGTTTTGGGTGGATTTTTCTGTTGTTGTTTTTTTCGGTTTATGATTTTTCTTATCTGATTTTACTTTAATAATATCATGTCTTCAGTTTCTCAGTGCTACTTAATGTTTCCAAACTCTCTGTTATTGTTGTTATATAATAGCCTTAGTTTGCCCCTCAATTTAGGCCTAAATAAAACTAGGTGTCCACCTACAATATCGTGTCATTTGTACAGCGCTTAAGATGTCATGTTGAAATACGCCATAAAGATTATGTTTCTATGCAATTATCAATAGATTAGAAAATTGATTTGTTGATGTAAAACATTTAAAATAGTTAAGTTGTGAGATTTTAAGAAAATGCGTGTTTGTTGAAATTGCATTATTCTCCATCTTTTTTTTTTTTAATTTTTATTTTCGCCTTATCACTTTAGTTTCTAGTGTAAATTTAAGCTTGCATGTTCATTGACATAAAAATGCATGTTCTTTGTTTCAAGAAATGTGAATACTTTTGAAAAGTGTTGTTGTTGTTGTTGCTGTTGTTGTTGTTGTTGTTGTTGCTGTTGTTGTTGTTGTTGTTATTGTTGTTTTCAATTAAGAAAACATAAATGTAAAACATTGGCATGAAATACTGCCGATCGTCTAGGTGTCAATGACTGTATATTAATATGTATGTAACTATTTCCACTGTAACGTTGTTGCCTTAATTGATTCTACAAAAACAATAAAGAAGAAAATAGCAAAGTTACAAGTACATCCAATCTTTCTTTTGAATTCTGATTGTTAATCAGTCTTCTAAGCTGCCTGTGTGATGATGTGTTTCTTATAATTACACGTGTCTTCATATCTGTCTGACTGTTCTGTTTGTTTCTTTATCTGTCTGTCGGTGTGTCTGATTGTCTCTCTATCTGAATGTCTTTCTGTCTGTCTGTCTGTATGAATGTACATGCACATGTCTGTTTGTCTATCAGTTTATCTGTCTGTACACTGTCTGTCTGTTTGTCTGAATGTTTGTCCGTCTGTCTAAATATCTATCTGTCTATCTCTATGCGTGTATGTATCTCTGTCTGTCTCTATCTCTCTCTCTCTCTCTCTCTCTCTCTCTCTCTCTCTCTCTTTCTGTATGTTTATCTGTCTGCCTGCCTCTCTGTTTGTCTGTCTGTCTGCCTGTCTGTCTATCTGTATTGTCTAGCTGTCTGAGTGAGTGAGTGAGTTTGTTGGCCACGAAGACTTGTTTTTCAAAAGTAATATAGGAAACTTTAGAAGAAAATTGCTCTGAACAGAATTTCTATGATTGCACAAAGAAACAAATTACCATTATTCAGGCATAAAGGTAAAAAAGACACGTTAAGTTAATACAAATCGTTACTATTTATCTATAAAGTACAATTCCCAAACAATCAGAGACAGACAGAGATTTACAGAAACAGATGCAAAGATAGAGACGGAAAGATGGAACCAAGAACGCTTGCTTTTTTTAAAAATTAATATTCTTTTTGGGGGTGAGGAGAGAGGGTATTGGATTGCAAAAGAGAATGAGAGGGAGAGAAAGGGAGAGAGAGAGAGAGAGAGAGAGAGAGAGAGAGAGAGATTGAACGAGTGGAAAAGAAAAAAACAGGGGTACCTGTAAAGAGAAGGAGAGCATGAAAGAAGGAGCTGAAAGAGAGCAAGAGTGCAATAGACTGACAGAGAGAGAGAGAGAGAGAGAGAGAGAGAGAGAGAGAGAGAGAGAGGTTTAAAAAAATAGAATGAGCACGCATCACGCCAGCTCTTCAAAATACCGTAACACACTCTCGGTGTCCTTGTATCAAAGTATCTACACAGTCACCGTGTCGACTTCCCAGTCCCTACATGTGTCATGTTCAAGGCATTCTGTTGGGGCGAAAACCATTTTGATTTCGACGCTGTGGAGAAGAGACATGGTGGACCATGTGCGCTGACAAAATTCAGGTGAGTTTTAGAGACATACGTTTTTGGTTTTGTGTTAGTTGTAGGTGAGAAACCACTAGTTTAACGTCTCTAAGGTGTCAAGAGGAAGCTTTACGGGGACGGGTATCAAGACAAAGTTAGACAATTATATGTTTTGCCACATGGAGACAGCGTGTGGCAGCCGGTCACATTATACTGTAATGACACCGATCCAACCAGAAGGGAAAGAAATCCGACTAAACTTGTGCGATCGTGGGATTGAACCGAGAGTATCTCCGTTTGGAGCACCACGCTCACGCACACACACCACTAGAAGTGCTTTTAAGAAATAACTATTTTTTGAACAAAAGCGTACAATTCTACATAGTTAATTTGCCTTACCATTTCTTTGAAGCTAACATTACCCACTGATTCAGGAAGATAGCGGTAACAATTGTGTTGAGACTATAAGAATATATTTGTAAATACAAAAGTATTCTTTGTTGTTTTTTCTATGCTCTTGATCCTCTAAAATAATAATTAATTCATTCGATTAAAAAAATTTTGCACCTAAATAATTCACTCTTCGAAAAAGGTTTTGTTGGTTGCAATTTAGAAAGCATTTTTTGATCAATGCACTGGTTGGGTCAGTGAAGATATGATGTGACCGACTAAAACAAGAGTCCTGTTATATTCGCACTGGCTCTGTGTGTCAGCACGTAAATGTGTCAGACGTTAGTCTTGGGAGCCGTCCACAATATACCCTTTTACTATAAAGATGACGTTGAACGCTAAGCAACGAAAAACCAACCAATCAACAGAGAGTGCTCGATGAAGGGTTAGGCATTTAGGACAGCCAATCAGAAAGTTGTTCTGGTATGAACGTCGATGGCGCGCGCTGCAGGAGAATCGCTCAGTACGGTGAGCACAGAAGTTTCAAGACCCACGTGTGCAACATTCTCTCTGCACGGATTTTACTCTTTAACCTTGATAACCTTGCGGTGTTATAATACCCCCTTCCCACCAAGTAAACAGAGCAACATTCTCTGCACGGATTTTAACCTTGATAACCTTGCAGTACTGTGATAATTCTCTCAGTACAACACGTGAACACGACGTGCGTCAACTGTGAGTTTTCACTGCAAAATGTCACACACGCCGGGTAGAACAAGGCTTCCGACCCCCCCCCCCCCCTTTTTTTCCACACACACATACACACACAGGTGATTAAAAAGAACTAATGGCCCCATTTGAAATTTTCGAAGATCTTTGTCATTAGTCATTTTAGTCAGATAAAAAATGTTCACATGAAGTCTATATTTTAGTTTAACGAATAAGTCATTTGATAAAAAAATAACCCGAATAATCACTTGCTATCATGCGAGGCTTCCACACAAAAAAAAACTACAGGATTACCGCAATTAACAGTTGCATTTAGAACCAACGTGAGTTATTCCATTAAATATTAGTCAACGTTGGTACATTTTACATTTTTAGGCTAGTAGGCTGAAGAAAAGATACCCTTGAGTATGATTCTGTCCAAACTATAAAAGCACTTTAAAATAAATAGATCAATGTTAGCCTTGTTATGTAAAAATGTCTTCTCTTCAGTCAAGTTGGTGGCGTTGCCTGTTGTTTTGGGAGGCCTAGCTTTCTTGTGATTCAATTTTTCACGCAATCCCAGGAGTTTCAGAGTGACCATTAGGACATCTAGAAGACATTTCAGAGATGGAACTTTGCTTTCTCCGACTAGTTTCTGGGCAATATGAGATCGTCAGGACTTACAGAGAGCAGGGGGCAAGGCAGCCCTGGGGAGAACACCAGCTTCAGACGCAGGAGGTCTGTCTTCGGGCGATTGCGCTCCCTACTGGTTGGGCCGGTGTACCGTGTCAGTATTATGAGACCGGCTGAGACAGGGATCATGGTATCCCTGCGTTGCCTCGTGTGTGGTAGCACATAAAATTGTCAGACGTCTGTCTTGGGGCCCGTCCGCACGAAGACGCGCTCGAACCACCGTGCTAGCAACATCGCTCCATATCGCTCTCGCATCGATTCAACACCGATCTCGGCAATCCCTCTTAGGGCTTTATACTCTTGAAGCCTCATTGCTGATCTAGCCAAACACTTTCGATACAGATAAATAAATATCTATTACCTAAATATCGTATACCCTTATTACGACATTTTCAATCCTCTATTTTCAGAAGCTGCCGAGACCACTTGAATCAGATCACCCAAAGCCCAAGACAGAACATATCCTGATCTCGCGGAATTCTCCACAAAACCACCAGAAAAAAAACAGTACAGCACTTGCAAGACAGAGCAATTGCCAGCCACATTGACTCAAAACCGATAAGTAGAACACTCTACCCCTCCTATCCATTTCTGACTTAAAACAATTCTATCCATCTTTTCTATATTTCCACCTCTGTCTCATCCAACCCCCTATCCCTCCTCTTGCACTATAACTGGCTGTGTTGCCCTCAGGAGAAGACACGTGCCCACTAACCCAATCTCCTAATAAAAATAATATATATCCATTTCTGACTTAAAACAATTCATACCCATACTTCTATCTATCTTTTTAGTATATCTTTACTATATTTTCATATTTGTGTTCTTAAACCCAACACCACCCTTGCATTATAACTGACATTTTCCCCCACAAACAAAGACACGTGCCTACTAACCCAATCTCTTAAAAAAGTATTATCCCAAACTTCACCTCTATCAATCTGGCCTTGAAGTACAATTTAAATTACTAAACCCATAACCCAAAGACTAACCATAACCTAGATTAGATAGCCATAAACCAACTTAGATTGGCAAAGAAAAGACGGCCCTGTAGTAAAAAAATAGGTTTTGAAACTCGAAAGAACGACAGGAGGTGATAGAAAGTGATAGAAAAACCACCACACCAAAACTTGGCAACCACAAAAAAATTTAATAGGCAACAATAAGGAGCGATAAGCCCGAAGCTTTAAGCAGACCCAAAGGATAAATTAGCCAAGGAACGAACACAAATAAAATCCAAGCTTTACCACCAAACTATGGAAAAATAACTTTGAATAAGATAGCCAACAAATAAAAAAGCAAACAGTAAAAGATAATTTACTAGGTGTTGATAGGGATTTAAAAAAAAAACTAAGCTCGAGCCGAACAGATCTGAACGAGGAAATAATTATATCTAGCTATGCCAAAAAGTGATCGAAACAACTATCTAACAGACCCCCTGCCCCCCTGAACGAATAGCGAAACCATCAAACAATCTATCCAACCAGCAAAATAACCCCCTCTCCCTTCCCCACACGGCCCCCCCCCCTCTCCCAAAAAAAATCAATCCCCACTCCCACAGACCATTTCCACACTAAAAGATACAACATTAAACTGAGCACACGTGACACATCGCCTTAAAAGTAAGCAATAAAACCCCTTTCACCATCTTAAATTTATAATTTAAAAAAAAACCAAACACAAAAATTGAACTGTCCAAGAAGAAAAAGCACAAGAAAAACAATAAACTTACCAAATCACCCACCAACGGTCCACTCAATCACGACCGTAGAGCTCTAATTACAGCAAACCGCAGAGGCGAAGATAACCCCCCCCCCCCCAAAAAAAAAAAAAAAAAAATTAACAAGGATAACAA
>RQTK01000590.1:4633-14878 GCA_003991915.1 Elysia chlorotica | reverse complement strand
CCATCCTTTATTAGTTATATTAACAGTATTTTTCATCTGTACCAATATATTATGAGTTATGGGTCCCAACTCCCATAATTATTGTATCGCCCATTGTTTTTGTATGTCAGCCTTGTCCACATATTTTGACTTTATGGGTTCAAATCAATACTACAGAAGTATTCCTTTATTCCAAATGTTTTACAGGAACCCTGCTTTACTTCAAACTCGTTCAAATATTGAGTGTTATTGTTTCCATTTCTGTATTTTGACATTGTTTTTGTGTAAGGTATTTCGAAATTGATGAAATCCTCGATTCCTGTGTCCAACTTCGCACATTGCAGTGTTAAACATGAACACTTTTAGCTCTTTCTTTTTCTCTCTCTCACAGTTTTTTAACTCTGCTTTTCAAGTTTCGCCTTACACGCCTTACATATATGGGCTGTCTTTATAGGTGCTCGTATATCCTCAGCAGTGGGTGCCAACTCGTTCCCTCTCTTCCCTCCCTTCTTCTCTCTTTGTCTCTCTCTCTTTCTCTCTCTCTCTCTCTCTCTCTCTTTCTTTCTCTTTAATTCTCTCTCCCTGTTTCTATCTTTCTAGTTCTCTTTGTTTCTCTCAAGCCCTCTTTCTCCATCTCTCCTCATATATTATTGAATTCTTCTAACTTATTTCATTGTATCTCGTCTATGGGTTTCAAATCCGAAATGTAAATCCTTCCCACGTAACACGTATCTTTATCCTGATTCTGTCACTCTCAAACATACAGAGTTATGAGTTCTTCCCCCTATTATTCACGTTTTCTCCATCCCCTCAAAGATAGGTATCTACTTAGTATTTCAACTCTTGAAAAAGTCCCGATTTCTATGTCCAAATTCATACATTTCGGTGTCGACCATTTACCCTTA
This sequence comes from Elysia chlorotica, assembly GCA_003991915.1. Classification (NCBI taxonomy): domain Eukaryota; kingdom Metazoa; phylum Mollusca; class Gastropoda; family Plakobranchidae; genus Elysia; species Elysia chlorotica. The sequence goes on along the minus strand of RQTK01000590.1, from coordinate 13,994 downwards.
ACTTTTAGTTTTTTCTTCTCCTTCAGTCTCTCTCACACATTCTGAAGTATTTTTTAAAATTAAACTACAAGCCATTAATTCCACCCTATCCATTCAGTTGTTGTTGTTGTTGTCTGTTTTTCTTTGCCAGTACCAATTTATCGTGAGCTATGGGTTCCAAATCCCATTGTGGACTACAGCCTCCCTCATTCACTTTAAACATTTTTACACGTATTGTACTTCAACCCTGCTAATATATCTTGAGTTATGGGTTCAAACTGTCACATTACAGTCCTTTTTCTCCATTTGAAACATCTTTTATAATATATTATAGTTTTACTTAATCTTGCTATCGTGTTGTTGGTTTCAACTGCTATGTTTCAGCCTATTTCTTTGATTACAAACATCGTTAAAAACCTTTTTAACAGCAAACTTTAAAAAAATATATATATTCTGTGTTATGGTTTTTCATCCCATATTTCGGCCTATCTCCATGCTACACTATCGTGTATCCTGCTACAGCCTAGTGAATGGGTCCCAACTCCCATGGTTCAGTACCTCTCCTATATCCTTATTGGTACTAGGGTATTGTATCAACTGTCTTAAGACATCATGGGGTACAGTATAGCCCTTGCTGTGCTGACATGTCGTAAAAACCATTTCACACCTTTACCCTGATCAGTTATGTTTCAATCTTTGTCAATAGCGACGAGTTGTTGCTGTAGGTCTCCCTCTCTCTTTCCCACTATCTCTCCTCTCTCTCTCTTTGTTCTCGCTTTTTTCTCCCTCTCTCTCTCTCTCTCTCTCTCTCTCTCTCTCTCTCTTTCTCTCTCGTCTGCGTTCTCTCTTTCGCTCGCTCTCCTCCTAATGCTGTGGACTCTTCTGCATTTAATTTTACATTCGGCATGAGTCCCACTTCTGATTCGTAAGTCCTTTTTACGTGAACACAATTTGGTTTTCTGTCAGAATTCATTCACTCTCAAATATCCAAAGTTGTGGGTAATAAAAGTTGTCTCCACCATCTTATAGCTTGGTTTTTATTGAAAATATATTTTAACACTTCAAAAACTTCCAATTTCTGAGTCCAAATTTGCACATTCAATGTGGACCACTGACCCTTAATTATTAATTCTTTCATTTCAGTCTCTCCCACACACTCTAATATGTCAGGTATAGTTCAAGCTATGTTCACCATCCTTTACATTCAGTTCCACATATTTCTTTTCATACGTGTACCAACATAATTATCTTTAGTAATGTTCCAAATCTCGTGTTTTTCAGGCTATTTCCTCCATTCTAAACATCGTTTTCTACCTTTTTTACTTGAAACTGTTTCATATATTGTGTGTTATGGGTTCCATCCCCATATTTCGACTGTTTTCCACATTCTTCTGTTGTACATAAACTTCCTTTTATATCATGTATGGATCCCATTTCTCACTTGTTAACACAGTTTGATTCTTTCTGGCCCCCTTCAGCTTCTCTCACACATTCTGAAGTGGGTTTTTATTAGACCTACAGTTCACGTCATATCTTTTGTCCTTTCCATTCTGTTTTTTGCTGCATTTCATACCAGTCACAATTTATCATCGGCTATGGGTCCCAAATCCCTTTCTGGATTACAGCCTCCCTGTTTCATTAATTTTAAATAGTTCAACCCTGCTAATATAACATCTTGACTTATGAGTTCAAACTCTCACATTACGGTATGTACCATTTGAAACATGTTTTATAATATACTATAGTTTTACTTCATCTTGCACTTTATCGTGAGTTATTGGTTTCAAGTGCTATGTTTCAGCCTGTTTCCTTCATTATAAACATCATTAAATGGCTTTTAAATTGTCTACTCTTTTCTATATAATTTTTCTATATAATTATACTCTGTGTTATGGGTTTTCACCCCATATTTCGGTCTTTCTCCATGCTACACTATCGTGTCTCCTGTTACAGCCTAGTGAATGGGTCCCAACTCCCATGGTTCAGTACATCTCCTTTACCCTTATTGGTATTAGGGTATTGTATCAACTGTCTTAAGACATCATGGGCCACAATACATGTATAGCCCTTGCTGTGCTGACGTGTCGTAAAAACAATCTCAGACCTCTACCCTGATCAGTTTTGTTTTGATCTTTTTCAATGGTGACAAGTTTTCGATGTCGGTCTCTCTCTCTCTCTCTCTCTCTCTCTCTCTCTCTCTCTCTCTCTCTCTCTCTCTCTCTCTCTCTCTCGTTTATTGCCCTCTCTTTCTCCGCTTTTTCCTCTCTCTCTCTCGTTTATTCCCCTCTCTTTCTCCGCTTTTCCCTCTCTCTCTCCCTTTTTCTCTCTCTCCCTTTTTCTCTCTCTCCATCTCTGCTGTGGATTCTTCTACTGTTTTTCATTTTAAATTCTGCATAAGTCCCAAGTTCTGATTCATAAGTCCTTTTCACGTTAACACAATTCGGTTCTCGGTTAAAATTCATTCACTCTCAAATATCCATAAGTTGCGGATAATAAAAGTTGTCTCACCCATCTTATAGCTTGGTTTCTACGTATTTAAAATATTTCAATACTTTTTAGTTTAAGAAATTCCCATTTCTCTGTCCAAAGTTGCACATTCAATGTGGACCACGGACCCTTAATAATTCTTTCTTCCATTTCAGTCTCTCTCACAGATTTTGGTCTATGTTAAGGTATAGTTCAAGCTGTTTCCTCCATCCCTTACATTCATTTCCTTTTACTGCTTTTCATACCTGTACCAACATAATTATCGTGAGTAATGTTCCAAAGCCCATGTTTCTCCGGCTATTCCGTCCATTCTAAGCACTATTTTCTACCTTTTTTCTGGAAACTTTTTCATATATTGTGTTTTATGGGTTCCTCCCCAATATTTCGGTTTTTTCCTCCATGCTACATTATCATGTGCCCTGTTGTAGCCTAATTTATGGGTTCCAACTCTTGTTTGTTTCAGTGACTCTCCTCTAACCTGAACATTGTTTACCTATTTTTCAATCTGTCATTAGTAATGAGTTTCTGCTATCTCACTCTCTCGCTCTCTCTTTCTCTCTTTCGTTCTTTTGTTCTCTCTCCCTTTCTCCCCGTCATTCTCCTACTACGACTATGGATTATTCTACTCTACTTCCTTTTGTATGAGGCACGGATCCCAATTCTCATTCATAAGTCCTTTTCACGTTAAAATAGCTTGATTCTTAATCCTCATCTAGTCACTCTTCAAATGTCCAGAATTTTTGGCTTTAGCCTACATAATGCAAGTTCTCTCTACCATTTTAGAAATTGTTTTTCGTGTAATGTATTACGACACTTGAAGAAATTCGCGGTTTCTGTGTCCAAGTTCGCACATTTTAGTGTTTACCATGAACTCTACACTTTTAGCTCTTTCGTCTTCTCTCACAGTTTTGGTCCATGCTTTTCAAGTTTCTCTATAACTACTATAAGCTAGTTATTTTATAGGTTATCATTTCTAATTCTATTAACTGCATTTCTCATCGGTTCTAATATATTGTGAGCAATGGGTTACAGTATACCCCTTGTTTTTGTATGCCCACCTTGTTCACATACTGTGACTTTTTGGGCTCAAATCAATACTACAGAAGTATTCCTTTATTCAAAACAGTCTTACACCAGTCCTGCTTTACTTTAAACTTGTTCAAATATTGAGTCGTGATGTTTCCATTCCCGTATTCCAGTATTTTTGCTCCATGCCACACTATGTCTCCTGCTGCAGCCAGTGTTCTGTGCTTCAAAACTTATGTCTCAGTCACTCTCCTCTCTCTTTAACATGATTTAACATAGATGTTTCAATCTCTGTCGTTTTATCATGAGTTTTGGTGCCTGCCTCTCTAGGTACTCACGATCTTCAAAGGCCTCTTGTCTGATTACTCGTCTACCTTTCTTTTCTCATTTACTGCTGCCTTTATAGTTGAAGACCGTATTTGTTTAAACACTACGTATATGTTTGCCTGATCTTCTTGATATCTCACTAGTCTCCGTGTCAGTAACCAGTTTTGCTTTTCAGCAATTATGTCTATATTTCGAATATAATATTTTTTATGTGATGTTCTTTTTTGTCAACGCAGAACTCCCAAGGTGCTCCATCTTGCGTCTGTGCAAACCTGCCCCTCGTATAAAGTAAATGAATATGACGCTCAGCAACCACAACAAAGTGTTTGATTTTTTAACCGTTCTCATACACTGGTCGGTATAACTATGACTAAACAGTTTTTATAAATTGAAATGCTTCAATATTGTGATGGAACACGATATTTGAAGAACATTGTCTTTCATTTGTTCAGACACAGGCGCTACATATATTTGGAACTTGCCTATGCAAAGATATCATTTGTTTATTTCTCCATATTGACAAGTGTGCAGCAAGTAGCTCTCGTGGTATAAATTCAAGCACTGTCCATAAATATAATAAATAATTATTGTACACACCCCACCTGTGTCAGAGAGATGTAAACACGAAAATTCATATGTCAAATACCAGTAATCGAATGCTCTCGATACTTGTATTGGTTTTTCGGGCCCACTTTGTTGTTGTGTAATAATGCATACGCACCTTACGCGACGAAGTCAGGTAAAATGTCGCGACAATGTCCAGTGTAATCTATCCAATGACGTTCGGCTTTCGCTCTTCTATCCAATGCAGTTTGGAAGTATATACAAGTTTATTTCAGCTGGGGTTCTAACCTCGATGTTAAGCCCATCACTTACTGTGATTTAATATTTCATCTATTTCAGACTTTCTCACACATTTCGATCCATGTTTTTAATACCTATTCACTCCATCTTTTACATAATAATAGTTCTTTTAAAACTGCACTTTCATGTCGGAACCAAATTATCGTGAGGTATGGGTTCCAACTCCCATAACTGCAGTATCGCTCTTCCATAAAAAAAGACATTTTTGCACTTTAAGCTTGCTTATATACCGTGATTTATTGGTTTCAACTCCAAAATTACAGCCTCTTTCCACCATTGTAAACATTGTTTTACACTTACTATACTTCGACCTTGTTCATATGAATTATGTGTTATGGGTTCCCCCCCCATAATTATTTCGGCCTGTCTCCTCCAAGCTCTAGTATCAGATCTCCTGCTGCAGCCTAGATTGTAGGTTTCATAAACCCATGTTTCAGCCTGAACATGTCTTACATCTATAGGCTGTGTTTTAATCGAATTGGGTCCCAACTCCCATGACTCAGTACCTCTCATATAATATAGGATTATCCTTATTGGTATTAGGGTATTGTATCAACTGTCTTAAGACATCATGGGGACCAATATAGCCCTTGTTGTGCTGATGTTCTGTAAAAACTATCTCAGACCTCTACCCTGATGATTTATGTTTTGATCTTTGTCAATGGTGACAAGTTTTCGATGTGGGTCTCCCTCTCTCTCTCTCTCTCTCTCTCTCTCTCTCTCTCTCTTTTCATCTCTCTCTCTGTTCTCCCTTTATCTCTCTCTCCTCTCCGTTCTCTTTTTCGCTCCCCCTCTCTGCTGTGGATTCTTCTACTGTTTTTCATTTTACATTTTGCATTAGTCCCACTTCTGATTCGTAAGCCCTTTTCATGTTAACACAATGCGGTTTACTGTCTGATTCATTCACTCTCAAATATCCATAAGTTGTGGATACTAAAAGTTGTCTCACCATCTTATAGCTTGGTTTTTATTTAAAATATTTCAACCCTTTTGAGTTCAAGTACTTTCCATTTCCGAGTCCAAAGTTGCACATTCAATGTGGACCACGGACCCTTAATTGTTAGTTATTTCTTCTACTTCAGTCTCTCCCACACACTCTAATCTGTGTTTTAAGGTATAGTTCAAGCTATTTTCCCCCATCCCCTACATTCAGTTTGATTTGTTTCTTTTCATATCTGTACCAACATAATTATCTTGAGTAATGTTCCAAAGCCCATGTTTTTTCAGGCTACTTCCTCCATTCTAAACATCGCTTTCTACCTTTTTTTACTTGAATTATTTTCATATATTGTATGTTATGGGTTCCATCCCCATGTTTCGGCTCTTTCCCCCATTCTTCTATTGTACATATACTTCCTTTTATATGATGCATGGATCCCATTTCTTATTTGTTAACACAGCTTGATTCTTAATCCTGAACCAGTCACTCTCAAATATCCAGAGTTGCGGGCTCTAGTTTTCATAATGCAAGTTCTCTCCACCATAAGACTTGGTTTTTCGTGCAAGTTTTTTCGAAAATGTAACAATCCCCGATTTCTGTGTCAAAATTCGCAGTGACTACCATGTACCCTAAACTTTTAGCTTTCCTTTTCTCTCTCACAGTTTTTATTTATGCTTTTCAAGTTTCACTACAAGCTACTTCCTCCATTCTTTATTAGTTATATTAACAGCATATCACATCGGTTCCAATAATATGAGTTATGGGTCCCAACTCCCATATTTACAGTATCGCCCCTACTTTTAAACATTGTTTTTGTATGTCGACTTTGCTTACATTCTGAGACTTTTTGGGTTCAAATCAACATTACAGAGTCATTCCTTCATTCAAATCAGTTCTAAACCAGTCCTGTTTAACTTCAAACTTGTTCAAACATTGAGTTTTATTGTTTCCATTTTCGCATTTCAGGCTTTCTGCTCCATGCTACATTATATACGTCTTCTGCTGCAGCCTAAGCTATGGGTTCCAACACCTTATGTTTCAGTCAAGTTCCTCTCAATAACAATATTTAACATGGATGCTTCAATTTCTGTCGATCTATCATGAGTGAACTGTATCTGTCTCTCTATGTCTCTATGTCACCCTATTTCCCTATATCTCTCTCCCTATCCTCCTACAACCATGGATTGTTTTTCTGTTTCACTGTATGTTCTGAATGGGTCGTAGGTTCTTTTCACGTTAGCAACATTGGATTCTTTATTCTGATTTAGTTACTCTCGATTATCCAGAGTTGTGGGTTCTGGATCACATTATACGTGTTCTCTCTACCATCTTATGTAAGCATTCCTTTTTAACCTATTGTAACGCTTGAAAAATTCCCATTCTTCTGTGTCCAAATTCGCAAGTTTCAGTGTCGGCCACGGACCCTTAACTTTTAGTTCTTTCTTCTGTTTGTCTCTCTCACACATTCTGATCCATGTTTTCGAAGTTGCACCTCCATCCTCTTTATCTGCCATTTTATAACGGTACCAATATATCGCAAGTTATGGGTTTCAAATCCCATGACTGTCTGACCCCTCTCTTTTTGTACATCAATCTTGCTCATATACAAAGATTTAATTTTTAGTCGAATATTACCTGGCAGCTCTTCAGAAGGACATAACCCCTCCAGAAGTATATAGAGAAAAGTTTGAACAAATCATAGAAAATCATTCTGATCACTATCTTCTTTTCACTGACGGGTCTAAAGATGAGACCTGTGTCGGAGCTACTTGCCACTCATCCTCAGCAGATAAATGCTGCGGGGTGAATGCGGAGGCGCCCATGTATACACACGTTTATAAAAGAAAACTGGAAGGCGCGATGGAACAATATGACAACCAACAAATTACACTGTGTCCAACCACATTTAGGTCACTGGCCAGGAATCTCTCAGGCAAGACGACGAGACCAGGTGGTACTCGATCGAGTCCGACTTGGACATTCTCATCTTACTCACACTTTTCTACTGAGAGGTGAAGAGCCTCCACTGTGTCAAACCTGCAACTGTCAATTGTCCATGTCACATTCTGGTTGATTGTCCGGATTTTTACCGGGAAAGAAATTTGTACCTGGCTCCCAAGCCACTAAAGAGCATATTTACGTATGTTAGTCCTCAGCGCCTATTTAGGTACCTGAAGAACATCGGTGTATACAATAAAATTTAACTGTGATAATCATACACATGGATCTTTTAAACTGCTGTATATACCCTCACTTTTAACCAAACCTTTTACGCACAATTTTTATGCTTTTACTACTCTGAGAGATAAAGGAGTCACCGTTGCTACTAGTATAATGCATTTTAGCTGTTTTAGGACATCATGGGCACAACATAGCCGTTACCGTGCTGACGTGCCGTAAAACAAACTCACTCACTACGGATCACTTGATCCGCCTTGAAACATTTATTAGAGAAGCTTTTATCAATAATCAACACATGGTCGCTGTCTTCTTTGACCTTCAAAAAACCTATGACCCGACCTGGAAGTATGGCATACTCAAAAACCTTAAAAATATGGGATTTGAGGGCAACCTACCCATCTTCATAAAAGTTTCATGGCTGATCGACAGTTTCAAGTAAAGGTCGGATTTATCTCTGTCTGACTCTTTCGAGCAGGAGCAGGGAGTTCTTCAAGGCAGCGTTCTCTCTCCAATTCTTTTTGGCATACAATTTAATTCAATAACCGAGACTTTAAAAAATGATGTAAGCTGCTCGTTATACGTAGACGATTTTGTCGTCTGCTACAGAGCGTCTTCAATGCCAACCATAGAGCGGCAACTCCAATTGCAGCTCAACGCTAGCTGTTAATTTTTGTAATAAAAATAAATTTCATAGGGATCCTGATCTCTACATCGGCCACGGCCAAAGAATTCCTGTTGAAGAAGAAGCCAAAATTGTAGGCGTTATATTTGACCAAAAGCTATCTTTTATCCCCCACCTGAAATAAAGCATTCAATCTCATTAAAACTTTATCCGGCACAGAGTGGGGAGCAAATAGAGAGTCCCTCCTCTACCTCTACCGCTCTCTGATACGATCTAAACTCGTTTACGACAGCGTAGTGTACGGCTCTGCCAGGCCGTCGTATAGTAAAATGCTAGACACAATGCACCACCAAGGACTGCGTCTCAGCCTCGGGGCCTTTCGTACCACGCCGGTAGAAAGCCTTTACGTAACTGCAGACGAACCATTCTTGTCCCGTCCACGATATAGCCTATAAGTTGCCGACGTTGGACGTTAAAACCCAACCAACCAACCATCCTTGTCAGAAAGAAGAGAAAAACTATCCTTACAATATGCTGTTAATCTAAAATCTCATCCTGGCAATCCTGCTTTTTACCCTGTTTTCCACCCAACTTATGTAGAAAAATTCCAATCTTCATCGAACGCGATTCCCCCCTTTGGATTTCGGGTTCAGCAGCTCCTTCTGGAAATCGACTTAGACACTAACTCTATTCAAGAAGACACATTTTCGGAAATCCCTCCCTGGACGCTGGAAAGACCAGAAAGCATTCTTGACCTGGCAGCTCTCCATAAGGACAAAACCCCTCCAGAGGTATATAGAGAAAAGTTTGAACAAATCATAGAAAATCATTCCGATCACTAGCTCACTATCTACTTTTCACTGACGGGTCTAAAGATGAGACCTGTGTCGGAGCTGCCTGTCACTCATCCTCAGCAGATAAATGCTGCGGGGTGA
>RQTK01000589.1:306177-317354 GCA_003991915.1 Elysia chlorotica | reverse complement strand
GTTGTACGATTTTTTCAACAATCAATAAAAAGTGTGTATCTATATTACTTTATAACGAGTTCAATATTAAAGGTAAAATTCTTAATGTTTATATAAATAGCCATAGCATTTTCCATTTATTTATCTATTTTTATCTTTACATACATAAAATTATGCAAATTCATGACATGCTAATTGGTTATCTAGCTTTTTTATATAGCGTTAAACCACGATGGCAATAAAATTATCCTTGTATAATAATAATAAGTACATTTTTATAGCGCTTTATGCCGAGGCCTCAAAGCGCTTTACAAGATTCTTTCATTAGTCCATACTAATTGTACATCAGACACACATACACCCATACAAACACACTGCACACACAGACACTTAATATCTAAAAGCAAAATTTGACATGATATTACTTATCAAGATAATTTTTAAATAGGTATGTCTTGAGGTGTTTCTTGAAAATTGCAACATTGCCTGCAGACCTCAGTGAAAAGGGCATAGAATTCCAAACACATGGGCCTGCAACACTGAAAGCTCTGTGTATAGACTCTAAGTATACCTTAACGTATTTCATCTTATTTTTTCTTATCTTATCTAAGTTCTAACCTTATCTTATCTTATCGTATCTTATTTTATCGAAAGTTGACAAGATGGCGAAGATGTGCTCTCAACATGCTAACACTACTATTAAAACGAAAATAATTATGTTTACAATAAATATGGGCTGCGGAACAAGATAGCAGGCATGGTGGTAGTGATGTCGCATTATATATATTTTTGTTGTTGTTACTGCCGCTGTTGTTGTTGTTGCCTTTGTTGTTGTTGTAGATATTGTTGTTGTTGTTGTTACTGCTGCTGTTGTTGTTTTAAGGGGGAACATGTAGCACACTAATCAATAACTAAAACGATAGACGATTCATGTACAGAGAAACACAACCATGCATAATTGTCATTTTGACAAAAAAAAAAGATCTTTAATAAAATGTTGTCTTTCCTCCGTGAACAGTTTTAAGACACAGATAACACTCAGTAAATAAAACTGTGAAAAGAACAAAAATTGAGACTTTCAACTTGTTTTTTGTTTTGTTTTGTTTTGTTTGTTTTTTTGGTTGTTTTTTTTTGTTTGTTTTTGTTGTTTGTTTTTTTGGGGGGAGTGTTGAAGATGCCATCTTTTTTCCAACAAAAGCCAATTAATACTTAAATATTTAATGCCAAAACGTATTTTAAAATAGACTTCAGCCTTTTAGATTGTAAGAACAACGAGTGGAGTGTACGACTCGACGTAAGATATAAGAATAAAAAGGCCTAGGACGAGTGCTACGCTACCACGTCTTTACACTTACGATCTCTTGTATTTCCTGGCATCTTTTCAACGTGACAGTTGGTTATAATCTCAAACAGAATCTGCTCTGGGGTTGCCCATAATTCAAGCACACCATCTGGTTGACCGTTTTCCTGAACTTCGAGCCAGTTTTGTAGTAGATGAGAACGTTTACGCTCGAGTTGATCAAGGAAAACAAGGACGTGAGGCTCGCGGTCGATCTGTTCCAGCGGCCGTACGGACCGGTCACGAGAAACTCCGGCCACATCAAGGTGACCAAGGTCCGAACACTAGATAGACCTCCAAGGAAAATATACACCGTTGCTAGGGCTAACACGGTCTTGACAACGCGCGCGTCTTTACTGCTTCTCTGCTGGGAAGAGTTGTTTATTTCAACGCTTTTGCTGGACTGGCGTTGTCGCCACGATATACTCCTCTTGAGGCTGACAGCCAACGCTACTGAACACACCAAAATTATGACAAGTGGTAAGCTGTATACAAACACAGCTCTGTAGATAAAGTGCGCACGATGTATGGACTTTGCTAGCGCCGTGTTTCTCTTTTCCACCCCAATGAAGGTTTGGTTTTTGTCTTCATCAAATTGTGTATAGAAGACGAAATCGTAAAATGGTAAGTATATAAAAGGCACAGTAACGATAAATATAGCACAGACACTAAACAGCGTTTTGCCTGGGCTTACGATTTTCTTTATCTTCAAAGGAAACACAGCGCAAAGGCATCTCTCTAAGCTTATGTACGCCGTGATCCAAGCCGTAGTTCCACAAAAAATGTTGCCGACAGCGCCGCCTGTTGGGATCGCCACGTCCCTTGCTCTGAACGGAAGGTCCGAGTTGGCGAACGCTGGAATGAAGCAAATAGCATTCCAAGCAATAGCCACTATATAGAAACAGTCCGAGATGCACAGGGCGCAAAAACTGATGTTGATTGGTGTAGCGAAGCCCATTTTTACCAGAGTTATTATTATAATGGTATTCCCGATCAAGCCAAAGAAGGCTACAGTGACCATGGCGCAGCTGATGTATTCCATGATGTAGGAGAAGATCCATTCAGGCATGTCGTAGTCAGGCCTGTTGCTAGAAGTCCCTAGTCCATAGACCAGGGCTGTGATGGTGAATACAGGGGCTGAGGTGGTGAACACAGGGGCTGAGGTGGTGAACACAGGGGCTGAGGTGGTGAACACAGGGGCTGAGGTGGAGTTTCGCATTGTTCCTCCCGCTTCAAGTTTTACTGAAACAAAGAAACAATACGGTTTATTCCCATAGGTCCAGACGTGAAGAGCTCTGGGCTCGCAATTGGTAGGTCCGTGGTTCGAAACCCAATATTGGTTTTAAAAATGTTTATTGTCTGATTCCACCCTGTAACAGTTGGGTCGGTGTCAGTATACTGTGACTGGCCGAGACAGGAGTCGTACACTATCCCTGTGTTGCCAGACGTTATGTTTTATTCAAATCTCAGAAAGGCTATTGGTCTAAGGAAAACAACTTGATTTATTGATGATTTAAATGACCTTTCTATTAAAATTAGTTCTACAGTGACAATCTTTTGCAAGGGAGTAATTGGGCATGGGGGGCAACTTGAAAAATCTCTTTCTGTGAATAACGTCGTTTTTCCCCTGTGCTCTTCCATTATTATTATCAGAACTGGTTCTTACACCACGAGTGAAATAAAAAAAGCCTTAAATTTGCTAAGGAAAAAAATGCTTTAATGGTTTGTATGGTATTTTAATCTATATATGAAAAATGGAGTGCTCATTGTGCTCTGAATTATTTGACCAAAAAGCCTACTGATACTGGTCGAAATCTAGATCTAGATTTACGATAAAGTGAAAATAGACATAGATCTAGATCTCCACAACGTAGACCCAGCTTCAGATCTACTATACCACTACAAAAAAGAAGATATACCCACAATGGTTAAATCTAGATCTACATCACCACTTACGCCTCCACCTGACATTTAATTTAGTCATGCAACTTCTACAGTTATACTACCATCTGCCCCAAACAAAGACAATACAGCTCTTGATCAACCATCCACATCTAGGCCTACTGATACTGATTGAAATCTAGATTTAGATCTACGTCAGAGTGAAAACAGACATAGGTCTAGGTCGTACACCTAGCTTTAGATCTGCTTCTCCACCACAAGAAGAAGGTAGACCCACACGGATAAGATATACATCACCATTACCGTCTTCTACGCCTACAGCACCTACTGGCCCAGCCCATGGCAATATCAATACTGCTGTCCACAATATGGGGGAGGGGGAGGGGTATGACAAAGACATGCCAATATTGTGACTCAAAATATGACCCACAGAAACATCCTCACCCTTGCAAATTTTAGAGGAACCTTTACACCAGCTGTTTGTGGGGAATATTTTCGAAATAACATTCATTTCGAAGTTACAATTCAGCTTTCGCATCCGCATCACTTGATGTAAAGGAGGACATGTTACCGACAGGGGTCTACTGTTCTAGAGTGAATGGCACTGTTTGTCATAGAATAGGTGTTGTTTTAAACTTTTAATCCCGCGAATTCGCGGGCCTTCAACTAGTATGGGATATAAAAAAATAATATACAGTTTTACAAAACATTGAACAAATACTACATCATCAATTGTGGTACTCTACACTGTTAACATTTAGAATTGGTCGTCATAAACTTAACATAATAATTGGGATACAAATTAGCTATTGTTCCTTATTTTTTATTATCATCAAATGCTTTTGTGGTTTGTATGGTATTTTTATATGGGATATAAAAAAATATATACTTTACAAATCATCGGAAAAAATATTATTAAATGTATTACTCTAGATTACATGTATTTGCATTTATCATTAATGGTCATTAAATTAATTTAAATTGTAATACAAATTAGACATTGTCCCCTAATTTGATCATCGTCAAAATTTAAACAAAATCCTTTAACTTTACAAACGGTTACAAAGTAAATCACTGGTTGAATATGACATTAGATTTAAAATATCGCCAGTTCGACTCAGATATTTAAATGGTTATTCTTTCAAGATTGGGGCACATATACAATAATAATCAAGGAACACATTTGACAAAATCAGCGTGGAATTTGTGGATCTAACCCTTTAGATTCTCAGGACAGCCTGAAAATAGAGGAACCGGACTCAGATAGCTCAAGACAAGAAGAGCCTTAAGTTTAGATTAATGAAGACCTTTCTCGCGCCGGCGATAATGATTTTACATACAAAATATTTGGAATACTCTTCGATTGTAATTTTGTAATCCACCTTAGATGCTAAATAATTATTACACAACTAATTCACAATCCAGACTTTTATTTTAAACTAAACAATGAGACGCGAGTTTATCTTTTAATCAGATACAGAACAGTAAGATGTGATATGTTATGTTAAAGTAGATATTTTATAACAATCATGATAAAAGCGGAATCGATTTAAAATTTTCACTAATAATATCTTACACTAGTAAACAAGTATATAATTATGCTACGTAAATGAATTTAAGATTACATAGACGATGACTATGACATTTTAAAGGGCTTTTCATAATTATAGTTGCACAGATTACATGGCAATTCCGTCCATAATTTTGTTTAAACAGAAAGTTATCTTATTATTAAAATTTTACCTAATTTTCGAAATTTCCGAGCTAAGAATGAAACAAAACTAAATAAACTATCAACCAGTTAAAACAAAATAAACATGATTCACGTTTTCCAGTATTGTAAATCAACTATATCAGGCATAATGCATCCTCTGTTAAACGTTTTAATGAGTAAATTACGGTTTGAGCATTGTTAAAGTACCTGTTAGGTTAGCGTGTACTTTTCTAGAACATGATTTAATTGGGCAGAGACAACTGTTCCAGAGTAGAAGTCAATCTCTAGTCTCAGATTGCATTACAGTAAGAACCCAAGATGTTGTGTCTTTTAATACACACGTATTATAACACTGGAAATATTCATTGTGATTACCCCCCCCCCCCTTTAATGCAGATTTTTAAAATGTTATTCTCAATTTTACATAATCGGGTTAATGACAGGTTCGGCTGATAATCTGTAGCGCAAGTTGAAAGCGAGACATTGAGGAAATAAATGTCAATTTCACTTGCTTATATTTTTTAATGTCATTCTATGTACACAAGTTTTAATTTCTTAGAATACAAAAAAGAATAATAACAATTAAAAAAAACATTTCGTAAAATCATGACTGTCTTTCTTTTTTAATGAAATGAGTTTTTTTAAACATAGGCAGGGAAGTTAATAATTACATCTGAGGCGCGTCTAAAAAAAAATCATTTATACACTGGCTTATTTGAAATAGAGTGGCGGTTCCTTTGTTAAAGTTTGAGTGCATTGCACTCGTCAAAAAAAAAAAAGGAAAGGGGGAAGAGAAGAAAAAAAATCCTACTAGATCTAGATCTACATAACGTTTAGAGTAATAATAGCCACTGTAAGTTCTGCTCGGCTTACAGAGATAGGAATGAAAAGTGGGACACTGTCCGATCTGCACTCAGACGCTCCTTCTTCGTTCTCAGTAATTTACTGGTACCATTACTAGACATGAAGAGCAAACCCTGATTGCATGTCCCACTTTTTGTGCAAGTTAAATTTCCTTCATTTAAAATATAAACAATCATCACACAGCTTTCAAAAGTATAAAAATGAGTTTTTGAACGGTAATATTTTTTAAAAAATTTGTTCAACGAATTTAAGAACGTAATTTTAGAGTATGCTAGAGATAAATTAATACTCTTTGCTCCGTTACCACTTTGTTTGCGCTGTTGTTTCTCCGTTGTTTTGAATTTGAAGCCTCGGTTTCAAATTTCACTAGTTGATTTGCAGTTCTACTTCCAAACGATAACATTTTTATTTTATATTTTTCTTAATGAATGTGATGTCCTCGTAATTATGTTAATATTTCTTATGATCCCATGTATTCATTTATTTTGAAATTGACTTGAAATGTTGTTTTTGATCTAACTGTCATTTCGATCTGCATCAACAGTCTTCAAGATAAAATAAATGAATATTATTTCAATCACATAATTTTTTTTTTACAATTATGGGCTCAATAATACATATAAAAGTTACTTACTCAAGCTACATGCTAACAATAATATGTTAACATTTGCAGTTAATTGGTTAACGAAAATTTCTTATCTGCATTATTTTTAATAAACAAAAAATTAAATTTGGTTAATATTTGGCATATTTTAAACCCCAGGACACCGATTTTTCTGTTTTGAATCTTAAATATCGTTCAGCTGCTGGGGCCCCCAGGCCCCCAAACAAAGGCCTTGCACTTAACCTATCAGGGGCCTGTACGGCCCCCTAAACCCCACAGATTTTGCACTCATGCACCACACGCCACTGAATTATCTAGTAGACCTTGAACTTAAATAAGTATGTATACCCTCAGATAGTCAACTCCCTAAACCAATCAGCTTGTATTGGCGATATGAACAGTGTAACACGTCGCTAGTACCGGCAGAGATCGTTAGACGTAAAAACGTCTGGTTCATATTGAGTGGAGTATAAACTAGAGAAAGAAAAAAGACATAGAAAGACCAGGCACAAAAAACACGGACTGTCTGGACAGTTACACAACGCGAAATGAAACCCCGTATAAATTAATGTTGTCGTCAAGGCAACAGCTAACATAAGGAAATTGCGGTCAATGTTCGCCCATGTCTGTAAAGATCTTGAGTATAAAATTAAGGAAGAAGAATTCTTATACTGTAATGGTGTGCTGCTTACGTGCGTGTTGTATATATGTATGTGAAAAGTGAATATGTGTATGTGGGGGACTGTTGTTGAGTTGGTTTAACGCCCAATGTCAGCACTATATAGGTTATATTGTGGACGGGTCCCAAGGCTGACGTCTGACAATTTCATGTGCTGCTACACACGAGACAGGGCGGGGATACCATAAAACATTAAACTGACACCGACCCAACCAATAGGGAGCGCAATCGCCAGGGCTCAAATCCGGACCTTTTGCGTCGTAAGCCGATGTTCTACCCCAGAGCCACCGCGCCCCCCATGTATGTAGGGGAAGGGAAACTGAAAGTTTATGAAATATTCTACGGCTTACGTGTGGGCCTTGTATAACTACAAGGAAAGCCGTTTTAAGCTCATGTAGCGGGCATGTAAACGTTACCTCACGAATTATCTGCGGAGACACCCCTTGCTTACACTCAATGTGTGTGGATCGTCAGTCAAGTGCGCTACCACTGGACTTTGTGACGCCCCAGGCTGAGCGAGGCTTTAGTCGCTCACACACACACACACACACACACACACACACACACACTACTGAGCCATCGATTCGTTTAGATTGGGCTGAAGCAGGAGTCCTTCCAAGTATTCCCGTTTTGTATCTGTGTGGCATCACGTACAGTTTTCAAACGCTAATCTTGAGACCCGTCTGCGATATTGCATAATTGCCGACATTAGACGTTCAGAAACCTACACAAAAAGTCAAAAAACTTGATTGAGATTGATTTAATACAGCTCTTTTTTACTCTTAATGCAACACTTTTTGTTCTTATCATTCAGTGACTTTACCGCGTTACACACATATGCCTTGGTCTTATAAAATTAATCCTTATGATTTCAGATTTGCAGTGGAACATAATTACCTGCACAAGCGACCGCAGCAGCTTTTGAGACAGAGGGCTTTTCAATTTTGTTTTTGTTTTATTTTTTCGTTATCTTGATCACTCGGGAACTTATCGAGACATATCAAAATGCAACATGTTTTACTCACAAATGATGAGAAATGCGGTGCTGTCAGGGGGAAAGGAAACTTTACAAATGATAGAGCGTTTGTCTATCAATAGAAAGATATCCGGTTTGAAAACCACTATCGGTCACAAATTTATTTGTTCCAATTCGTGCCCTAATGGCTATGTCGGTGTCATAATAATTTGACTGCCTGAGATATAAGTCTAGTTCTAGCCAAACTGTCTCTGTGTGGCAGCACGTAAAATTGTCAGAAGTTAATCTTGGGGCCTGTCCACAGTAATTTATACTCTATATAGTGTTGACATACGACGTGATCCAACCAAATCACCTCAGCCGTGCTACCAACACAAACAGGATATTTCGGTTGGACGAAAAAAGATATTATTGCTTGAGGTTCGGTTTAACTTTTAATCTATCAAAGTCATTTTAATCAATTAGGATAAATCAAGAACGAGTGCCAAATCTAACATCTGACAGTTAAACGTGCTGTCCACAGGATATGGAGTTCACAGAAGCACAAACAGTCCTTCAGAAGTGTTCAAAGAGCGTCCATTTGCATTCCAAAAAAGGTGCTCAAGCTGTGCAATATGGAGGCGAATTTCCGGAAACCTGTTGGGGGTGGGGGTTAGGTTGGTTTAAAAGCCCAACATCAGCACTATATAGGCTATATTGTGGACGAGGCCCAAGACGGACGTCTGACAATTTTATGTGCTGCCACACACGAGACAGGGCGGGGATGCCATGTCTCCTTCTCAGCCAGTCACATTATACTGACACCGACCCATATTGTAGACAAAAAACAAGACAAAAGTCTGACAATTATATGTGCTGACACACAAAAAAAAAAGAAGGGATACCATGAATACTATCTAAGACAATCACATTAAACTGACACCGACCCAACCAGTAGGGAACGAAATCGCCAGGATCGAACTCGGATCTGAGCCCGTCCACAATAGCTTATAATTATAGTGCTGATGTTGGACGTTAAACCAACCCAACTCAACTTGCGCTGTTAACTAAAATGTTTAATCAAGTATTTGTTGTCTTCGGTTTATTAACGACAGATAATTACTTGCAAATACTTGTTTTAAATTCTACGGTAAGCATGTGTACGGGCGAATAATCTATGTATTACTTGGTGGACTTTGAGCGTCTCTGTATTTAATTTTTTTTCTGGTAACTTGCATAAACTATCCGTCAGACAAACTACTGTAATGGCCTTGATTTGGAGGGGGGGGGGTTGGGTATTGTTATATTTTTATAAAGCAAAATGCAAAAGGCGGAAAAGCACATCCAGTTCTCAATAACACATTTTTTCGATGTCTGTGGCTCTCTAGTGGTTTGCCAAATTCTCAATTTAATGATTTGAACATAAAGTCAAAAACGTAATTATTCATAATAATATTCTTCTGATGAAATATGTGTTTATGTTTAGTAGGAACCCGTACTTAAAATATCTGAAATTAGATTTTGAACCCGTACTTAAAATATCTGAAATTAGGTTTGTGGTCCCAGTTTCATCAATATAGCCTATGTCGTGCTGACGTTGGAGGTTAAACCAACTCAACTTCCAGTTTCATAATGATTTAATAAATATGTTTGACTAAAATAGTTTCTATGCTGTCTATTATTTGTTTTTGTTTTTAATATTGATTTGTAATGCAAGGCAATTTATTTTTACTAGAGCTTTTCAATGTTAAATTTGCGTAAATTTGTATGTCTGATTTCCGTTTCATGATTATATGAATCCGTTAGATATATAAATGAGTATGCACGTACGTACAAGAAAAATATATAGTACATGATTACATGAAATGAGGAAACCAAATAAATGTTTGTACATTTAACTTGAATAATGTGTCTTGAATTTCTATCTGATTACATGTAGTGCTGTTGTACCTGAAGCCCGTCTCCACGTTGTTTGATTTTATATCTGTCCATTTATTTGTTGACTGAAAACAGCTTTAATTCAAAATTCAATTCAAGGAGGAATGAGAACAAACACGATGCACTTGGTCTTGTGATAATTAAGTGAAATGTCAAGTCACCACGGTCCAGGAAAGGTTATAGTCTTTTTTAGTTTTATTTTCCTGACAGCCCCAGCGTATATATAGCCTATTTATAGCGTTGCTTTTGGACGTGCAGCGACATAACAAACAACAGCACCAGTACCAATTTTATACTGATGATTGTTTTACTAAAGGTCTGGTGCTCTTGAAAAGACCAAACAACTCCTACTTTTTATTGTTAATAAATCGTGAGTTCTCTTAAGTCCATCCTTAAAACGAGTGTTGTACTGTCAAACAGCGGTGACTGATTTGATGTAGTAGTTAATGGGTCAATATCTGACATTGATTTCTCCCTATGGTTCGCGAGTTCAAATCCACATCGCTAATTGGGGAGTCGATGTGGCTGCCAAAAAATATAAAAGACATACCATAACAGAAGAAACTAATTAATGAATGTTTAGCCATGAGATTTTGAGAGGCGAATGGCGAATTGATGTAGAAAGTTTGATTTATATATTTTTCTTTTTTAAGTAAATAATTATACTCGATCTAACATGTAACATGGTTCAGCTCTTTCGTTTTACAGTCATTAGCTTAGGTGATGATGTTTCTTCAGATCGAACGTAAAGCCAAAAATATTTATAGAAATTAAAAATTTCTTTATGCTGAATAGTGGTTGCAATGTCATTTTCCTGTTGATTTTCATGATCAGTCAAATCAGACTGTCTTAACTTTTTTTAATGTGATTAAAATAACATGTATAATTTTACTTCTTGTTTTATTAATACAATTCTGTTCAACAATCCTAAATACACATTTCCACAAGAAAAGAGAAGATTCTAGATTTGTGTTATGGCAACATTGCAGAAGGCTATAAAAGCACAGCCTTGCCTCCCTTAGGTGACTCTAACCACTCAATGGTTCATCTCTTACCAAGTTACAGAACGGTCCTGAAGACAAGCAAACCGGTCAAAAGAACTATTACAACAATTACAAATGTTTAGAAAAGATTATTGTTAAGGAGCTTAAGAAGTGCTTTTCTGCTTTTCAAGATCCCATGCAGTTTGCCTATAGAGAGAAA
>RQTK01000589.1:282602-297730 GCA_003991915.1 Elysia chlorotica | reverse complement strand
ACGATCACAGCCTCACAACTTGAGGACTTGTGTGAACTGCGCTCTGACTCAACAAGCACTAGTCTGAGGTGGCTTTTATGGTGCAGCAGTATGCTGACTGACGGTTAGATGAAAATTGTTCATTTAAAATTTCAGCTTTCTCTGGTGCTTTTTGGTGTAATTTATTTTGTTTATTTCTCAATTCCTGGATATAGTTTGTGTTTTCTGTTGATTTACTCTTAACATATGCATATAACTTTTTATTGTTCCCCTCTGGGTCTGTCACTATTTCATTGATGTACTTCCAGTGTTCTTTCCTGCATTCCTTTTGGGTTTGCTGTTTAATGTGTTTGAATTTTTCTTTTACTCTCTCCGATTGGCAGTTTTTCATTTTGGTGTACCATCTCTTCTTTTTTCTTATTAGTTTTTTTAATTTGGTGTTGATCCATGGTTTACTAAAGTTATTGGATGTCCATTTTGTAGCTACATTATCCTGATGATTGTTAACAGGTTGTTTTTTATGCAGTCCCACATTGCGTCAATGTTATCGTTATCCTTGTGTTTCTTTTTAAATAATGTTGAGAAATTCTTGCAATCAGTTTTAATCTTTTCTTGGTCGGCTTGTTTCCAGAGGAGTATTTCCCTCTTTATCTGTTTTCGTCTTTTAGCATGGCATGCTATGATAGATTCTATGCCTGTTTCATGATCTCCCAGTCCTGGGATAGGCGTTGGTTCGGATAGTACTTTCTCATTGTTGGTCAAAATGATATCTAGTATTGCATCTTTTCTTGTCGGGTGTTTGTTAGTTTGGGATAGACCTAAATCAAAAAAGGTTTCCAGGAAAATTTCATTTGTTTCTTTTGGGTATTGATTTCCTTCTATGGTTTGTTTTGCCCAATTTACATCTGGAAGATTGAAGTCCCCCCCAATGAAGATTTTATTGTTTTTTTGGTGCCTTTTTTGGTGATGGTTCTGATTTCATCTACAATAGCGAGATTGTTTTCTCGAGTGGGGTCCGGGGGCCTGTACACTGCGCCAAAAATTGATTTATTGTGGCCTTCACCTACTGAACAGAAAATGGACTCACTCTGAACGCTTTTCTTAAGTTCTTTGCAGTTTAGATTCTTTTTTACACAGTTATTTAGCCTATCCCTTCTGAAAATTTGATAGTCATTATTCATTGGTAGTTCTGAATTTTTTACGTCTTCCTTCAACCAGGTTTCTGTTCCGATGACTACATCCGGTTTGCTATCCTCGAGCATTAAGCTAAATTCAGGGAGTTTATTCCGAATGCTTTGAAAGTTGAAAATTTGTATCTTTAGATTTCCTTTTGTTCCATTACTTTGTTTTCTTTTTGATGGAGTTGATGTTAAAGGCTTTTTCTTTTTACTTTTAAGTTCCAGGATTGGGTCAGGGGTTTCATCTATGTTTTGAATGCTCCGATTCTTTAGGATATGGAATCTGTTTCTATTTCTAATGTTGGAGTTTTCTGGTCCGGGGTCTGAATCAGAGCTTGATAAAAAGAGGCTGGAGTCAAAATTTGGAATTCCGCACTGGATGCATTCCCAGGATATGTTTTTAAGGCTATTATAAATTCTTTTGTTCATCCCCATGCAGTTGGTGTGATACCAGGTATCACATCTGTCGCATGCAACTGCCGGTGTTTTCCATGTGCATGGTTTTTTACATGTCCCACAGGGAAACTTTGTGGGTCCCGGCCCTGGATTTGCCTCTATGTCTCCTGATCTAATGAGGAGAATGAATATGCAAAAGTTCATAGAACTTTGGTTATTTTTATGTCTGTTACTACGCCCGCAGTGGGGTGCAAAAATATTTCTGCTAATGAGTATTCCTCTTCCTGGACTCAGTTGTTGGCACAATGGGCCAAACATTGTTCTTGCTATTATTGTGGCTTTTATAATTTTTTGGTTACATGAAAATTTCTCTAGGTCTAGGTCTGGATGGTTCATGGTTCAATGGATCTTTAGTTTCTACTTGGACTACTTGCAGGGCAAGCAGCAGCAGCACGAAGTTCGTTAGAAAGGAGAATTTGGGTCTGGGTTTAGGTCTGATGAGACACTTACCCGCCATCTTGGATTGTGAAACAACTTGCTAGGTCTATCGCTTACAACTTATAAAATCACAACTGACACATTAAAATTTATATCACTGATAAAAACCCTAAACCAGGTCACAATAACTTAAATGCATGCATTAAAGCTCAAAAGAGCAGATAAAAATCAAGATATTTTTTAAAATTGTAGAAATAGAGTAAAAATTAAGAGAGCCCCTCAGAACACGTCCTTGTGGTATACACAGTCTCTATCTGATTGGACACTGGTGAATATTCCGTTACACACCGTCTTCATTTTTACTATGGGGCACACTTTCGCAATGGCTCTGTTAAAAATTTCAAAATAACCTGATACCGGTTTTAAATCCGATATTGAGGCGTTACCATGGAGACGTAGTGACGCCATCGCCTTGGACGTCATTGTGACCAGAACAATGGTCAATAGCTTGAGGTTTTCAGCTCATCAGAATCAGGGCAAAAGTTCAGAAACAAGGCTGATTAAGATAATGACTAATTTTCTTACCTGTCCGGAAGTCAGTTCACTCTGTGAGAAAAGGAATCGCAACGCTGACTGAGGTGTATGTCTACGGGCTTTGGCAGAAAGTGTGAAAGGTGGAAGCATAAAAAAGATGTGGGTAAGGGAAGAAACCAGGACAAGCACAAGAGAGGGTTGAGAGAAGAGAGAGAGTGGGGAAAGGAGTGAAATAAATTGAGGAAGAGAGAGAGAGAGAGAGAGAGAGAGAGAGAGAGAGAGAGAGGGAGAGGGAGAGGGAGAGGGGGGATGCAAAAGGTGAAAGGATAGGAATGAAGATGTGGATAGAAAGTGCGTGTATGCGTGAAGAAAAAGTGGATCGCACACCAGAGAAGCGGATAGAGGAAAGGAATAAAACATGGACTTAGACTTAGACAGACAGACAGACAGACAGACAGAGAGTCAGACTGTCATAAAGACATTTAGACAGACAGTCAGATAGACAGACAGACAAAAAGACATACAGAAATACAGACAGACAAACAGACAGACAGACAGAAAGTGAGTTAGACAGTCAAACAGACAGTCAGACAGACAGAAAGACAGACAGACAGACAGACAAAAGACAGACAGACAGACAGACAGACAGTGAGACAGTCAGACAGACACACTGGTGACAAAAGAGGTATGTACAAGTAGCAACAGAGACAGTTAGGTGATTAACAATAACATGTTCGTAGACAACCCGATGGACCCCGCCCGCTACACACATACACATATGACCTGGTTGGTGACGTTGGGCGCTATATGTGACATGGACACCAACTCACCATACATGGACACAGACATACATACACATAATTTATGTAGTCGTCCAAGCAACAACAAAGATGGTGCGAAGCAAAAACACCTGCTCAAGCAAATGGTGTGCCAAACAGACAAGTTAGTCCGGTCAGCCATTGACCTAAACTAGTCCCTAACTCGGATACCGCTGTGGTCAGCTCATTCTCCAACACAGACTTTGCGATTGTCATGGCCATGATGAATAAGGGAATATAGAAGGGCGTCCAATAAGCACAGCTCTTTCCAAATCTAACTGAGCCCATTGACTACATGTATCAGAAAACCCCAATGCCTAGGGCCGTAATTGCGTCATCCGGTCAAGTCTTGCATATCGCAATAACTGTATTGTGCAGTCTGGGGTGTCCGTTACCAGGCCAGTCGGACATCGATTAATTCCGTCACCTCAGTTGTAGAGTCGCCTATCTCATTTTTAAACTTGTCTAAATCTTCAATGTTTTATGAGTGAGATAGAACATTGTACCGCCGAGGTGACGCAGTGTCTGGTCTGCTGGCGATACTGGGGTCAACAATTGTCTCGGACGCTGGTCATTTGTGGTCAGATTACAGTGTTGAGTGTCCAGCCGACCGAATTACCAGTCCATTGTGGCAGTACCGAAGCCGACTAGAGAACTAGCCGGGCAGTGGACAGACAGATCGATAAACAATTCGGCCACAGTCCTGACCACAAGGTAGAGACCTCGCGACCACGGGATCGATAGCGGAGAAGAAGACGGTGGGGAGGGAAAGCTGCCAGGCGACCAATCATAGCGCTCCACGGCTCAGACTTGTGGAGCCAATGAACGATCAGAAAACCCCGTGCCTAGGGATGTGAATATGTCATCCGTAATTGTTATGGAGATGCAAAGCTTTAATTCGGCCACAATGATGACCAGACAGTATCCGGTTGCGTGCGTCTGCCGTCTGGTTGAGCCAAACTGACCCATGCTCGACCGCCAACACACACAGCAAGGAAAGTGTACACGTCAGGATGATAATAGCGTAATGTGTGTAAGGAAAATGAGGTCAACTACGCTTATCTTTGCCTATCTTTGGAGGCTGGGTCTATGGCGTGGTCATTTCTGGTCCATGTAATTGTAATTGAATCCGCCAGTGCCTTGACCAGCGTGACGTCAACAGGCTAGACAATTTGCTCTTGAATGATTAGGTTCTGGTCGCGACTTAATTAGCTGTAGGTGATGACCTGGCAGAAGTAGTAGTGACGTACTTGCAAGGGTGAGTGGAATGTAGGCCTGTCATTATACAAATGTATATAGTTTTACATTCTGTGTTGAGTAAGGTTCTGTTGGGTGAGATACGGTGGCGGTGGACGTTTTTGTCTTAGTGGAAGGGCAGGGGGTGGGGGAGGGATAGGGGAGATAGAGAGAGGTGATTGAGATAGAGCAGAGAGCGAACAGAGAAAAGGTGGAGATAACATGGAGAGAGAGAGAGAGAGAGAGAGAGAGAGAGAGAGGGGGGGATAATGTTAAAAGAGAGAAAATGCGAGGAAGGGAGAGAGAGAGAGAAAAAAGAGAGAGAGAGAGAGAGAGAGAGAGAGAGAGAGAGAGAGACAGACAGAGACAGAGACAGGGAGACAGACAGACAGTTAGTCAGAAATAATGTGAACAGAGTGATAAACGCGAGGAAGAAAGAGAGAGAAAAAAATCTTAGAGAGCATGGGTAAGAGGAAAAAACAGAAGGAGAGTGTAAAAGTGGGTGTAGAGAGCAATGTTGTGTTGTAGGAAGCGAAGCTTTCCCCAGAGTTAACATAATTCTCTTACGTCTTTTCCTAGAGGCCTTGCGATAATGCTGCCTAGAGTAAACACAAAGACGGTAGATAAGAGAAGCTTCATAAGGTCTACCCTACACACTTACCTCTTGTAAATAAATGTACAGCGGAATCGAGAATGACAAATTTCTGAAAGAAATACATGTATTTATGGGGGGGGGGGGGGCAGACGGAGACAGTGACAGGCAGACAGACAGACACCGATAGAGACACAGACACACAGAGTGGCAGAGACCGAGAGACAAAGAGAGCAATAAAGGAACATAAGGAGAATCAAATATTACGTGAGTGAGGAGAGACATAATGAAGAAAAAAAAAAAAAAAAAAAAAAGAAACACAACAGAGAAATATTGGAGCAGCGATGTCGACAATGTTTAGAAATAGAATGTAGAGCAGAGAAGCAGGTTAATGTAGAGAGAGAGAGAATGTTTTGCACCAGCTACAAGATATTTTATTTGTATTGGCTGCTGTTGATGTTGCTGTTGCTGCTGCTGTTGTTGTTGTTGTTGTTGTTGTTGTTGTTGTTGTTGTTGTTGTTGCTGCTGTTGTTGTTGTTGTTGTTGTTGTTGATGTTGCTGTTATCGTTATAGGGGTTGCGATTTCATTGAGAAGTATAGCTCTGCTTCAGTTTTTTAGGCTTTTGTTGTTGTTGTTGTTGTTGTTGTTGTTGTTGTTGTTGTTGTTGTTGTTGTTGTTGTTGTTGTTCTTGTGTTTGTTGTTGATGTTGCTGTTATCGTTATAGGGGTTGCGATTTCATTGAGAAGTATAGCTCTGCTTCAGTTTTTTAACAGCTAATCAAGAAATCTAAACAGTTCAACGATTCTGGTTAAGAGGTTCGGGGTAGAAAATAGGCTTCCATCGCAGGACGTCCGTGGTTCGATTCCTGGCGATTGTGCTCCCTACTGGTTGGGTCGGTGTCAGTTGTGACTACCTGAGACAGGAGTCATGGTCTGCCCGCCCTGTTTCGTGTGTGGCAGCACATAAAATTGTCAGACGTCAGTCAGTCTTGGAGCGTGTATACAATATAGCCCATATAATTATATTATAGTGTTGACGTTGGACGTCAAACTTTTAGTTAAGAGAGGACATAGAACAGGCGCGAATGTAAAAACTAGTTATCTCAAGTTTTATATGTTGTTGTTTTTTTTTTCTGCAGATAAACCTTAGCATTTGAGATGAATCTCTTAGCGTCTTTAAACTGACACCGATCCAACCAGTAACAGACGAAATCGTAGGTTTCGAACCAGGGACCTCCCGATTGGAAGACTAACCTTCTAGCACTTGCGCCAAGATAGATTGATAGATGAATGAATGAATGAATGAATGAATGAATGAATGAATGAATGAATAAATTAATGAATAAATGAATAACTATAAAGATAGATAGATAGATAGATAGATAGATAGATAGATAGATAGATAGATAGATAGATAGATAGATAGATAGATAGATAGATAGATAGATAGATAGATAGATAGATAGATAGATAGATAGATAGATAGATAGATAGATAGATAGATAGATAGATAGATAGATAGGGCTTATAGAGTTAAAAAAGAAAACGTGCAGCTAGGAAGTTGGCACATGCCCAAGGATGAAGGAATGTAGAAAATGCATACAGGAAGATAACATTTTTTGTACATCATGTTAATATTGGTGTTTCTTGTTGGGGTTTGGTTTTTTTAGTTTTTTTTTTATTTGTTTTGTTTGTTGTTATTTTTTGTGGGGTTTTGTTTTGTTTTGTTGGGGGGTGGTAGAAATATAAAATGAATATTTACAGTACATGTTGAAAACCAAGTAAAAACAAATCAATAGGGGTATTGTCTACATCTATGTATTCTACATTAACCTCATTGTTCTCCTGTAATTTAGCGTAGCAAAAAGCCAGCAGACGGTAACAGAAACAAAAGCTAGACCGCTAGACAACAACAAGCCCATCTGTCGCACATATGCACGCCATTGCACGCCATTGCACAGTGAGGGAAGCCCTGCTAAATCTGGACACGTGAAACACTTAAGGTTGAGGTCGACATAACCCGTATAGATAGATAGATAGATAGATAGATAGATAGACAGATAGATAGATACATAGATAGATAGATAGGGTTTATAGAGTTAAAAAAGAAAACGTGCAGCTAGGAAGTTGGAGCATGGCCAAGGATGAAGGAATGTAGAAAATGCATACAGGAAGATAACATTTTTTGTACATCATTTTAAAGTTGGTGTTTGTTGTTGTTGTTGTTTTGTGGGGGGTTTTGTTTTGTTTTGTTTTGTTGGGGGGTGGTAGAAATATAAAATGAATATTTAGAGTACATGTTGAAAACCCAGTAAAAACAAATCAATAGGGGTCTTGTCTACATCTATGTATTCTACATTAACCTCATTGTTCTCCTGTAATTTAGCGTAGCAAAAAGCCAGCAGACAAAAGCTAGACCGCTAGACAACAACAAGCCCATCTGTCGCACATATGCACGCCATTGCACGCCATTGCACGCTGAGGGAAGCTCTGCTAAATCTGGACACGTGAAACACTTAAGGTTGAGGTCAACATAACCCGCACTACAACATCAACATTAACATGCAGTATAGCAACACTGCACCAGTCTCTCATTGCACTTACTACAGTTACAAATATACAAAAGCACACGAGAGCTGTGCACAAATTAATACGCAGTTGTAATGAGTATGGCATTGTAAAGGCAAAACTCTAAATACATAAACGTCCGTTAGCAGTAACACATATCAGAACCAGTTTCTAGTCTAAATAGCGCCTAGCACTATATAGGCTGTACTGTGGACGGGCCCCAAGACTGACGTCTGACAATTTTATGTAATGCCACACACGAGACAGGGCGGGGATGCCATGACTCCTGTCTCAGCCGATCACAATAAATTGACACCGACCCTACCAGTAGGGAGCGAAATTGCCAAGGCTCGAACCAAGGACCTTTTGCGTCGGAAGCCGATGTTCTACCCCTTGACCACAGCCCCCGCCCCCTCTCCCCAAAAGCTGGGCTAGACAATATGCATACAGATATTAATTATGTAATAAATATATGTATTGTTCAAGATAATTTGTTATTACTTGTATATCCCCTAGTTTTCCTGTAGAATGTTAAAGATGCAGAAAGCCATACGAAAACCGTTGGCACCAGTTCAGTATGCAAACCCGATAACTTTTGATATGTTCGGTAACAACAACAAAGCACAAACGCTGGGCCACCGACACTTCATCTCTCTCTCTCTTTCAGCCTCTCTTTCTTCTCTCTCTCTCTCTCTCTCATACAATTGTCAGACGTTAGTCTTGGGGCCCGTCCACAGTAAACCCTATATTAAACCAACCCAACAACAACAACAACATCACTGACCACTACACGAAACAGAGTAGCAGCTAACATTGTACATAATTATACGCAATTGTACAACGCTAGTGACAATACTAGCTGCTATTCTGTTGTGTTACCTATTCATATACATTAGTATTAAGTTATGATGCTTCATATTTTGTCTCTAATCAATAGCACAACATTGGTACAGAAATGTGCAAAACATAGATTACGCAGAAGCATAAAAGGTTATAGAATTCAATGCGAAAATAACGTAGAGACACAGAATAGAACTAAATAGTAGCAAATTCTGGGCGCGTGAACAATGCAAAGCCATACGCAAATATGAAGATGCACGACTTAACAATACAGAATATGTAGCAGCATAGTGTACACATATGCACAGCTGAGCTAGACAATGTGTATACAAATATTAATTGTGTAAGGGCATCACGTTAATTATAAATGTATATGCAGCAATGATAATAATAAATGTGTAATGTTCAAGATAATTTTTTTATTACAGGTATGTAACCTAGTTTTCCTGAAAAATGTTATAGAAAGCCATACGAAAACCGTTGGCACCAGTTCAGTATACGAACCCCACAACTTTTGATATGTTCGGTAACAACAACAGAGCACTAAACGCTGGGCCACCGACACTTCATCTCTCTCTCTCTCTCTCTCTCTTTCTCTCTCTCTCTCTCTCTATTTCTCTCTCTCTCTCTCTCCTCTCTCTCTCTCTCTCTCTCTTCTCTCTCTCTCCTTCTCTCTCTCTCTCTCTCTCTCTCTCTCTCTCTCTCTCTCTCTCTCTCTCTCTCTCTCTCCGCCCCTCTCCCTCTCTTTCTCTCTCTCATCTCTCTCTTTCTCTCTCTCTCTTTCTCTCTCTCTCTCCTCTCTCTCTATCTCTCTCTGTGTCCCTCTCTCACCTTTTAGGTGTCACAAATCCACCTTGCTTATTCAATTTGATTACATTCGGAGTCATTACAGAGACGGGGAAAATATATTACATGTATTATTATTATTGCAATGGGACAGAGCCTTCATGGGGAAGAACCACTTGTATGACATGTACATGTATTATGTGATCCTCCTAGCCTGGCCAAGCTTAGAGAGTTTGATCATTCACAGTGTATGATCCGTCTAAAGTGGGTGGCTGGGCAGGAGTCCAGGTCTCCATGACATGTCTCTTTAGCAGCAGCACGAAAACTGTCAGACGTTAGGCTTGGGGCCCGTCCACAAAATAGCCTATTGAGCGCTGAAGTTGGACGTTAAGCAACAGACAAACAACATGACAGAGGCGGGGTGGGGTCCCTGACAAACTGTCAGACGTTAGGCTTGGGGCCCGTCCACAAAATAGCCTATTGAGCGCTGAAGTTGGACGTTAAGCAACAAACAAACACACAGTGACAGAGGCGGGGTGGGGTCCCTGACAAACTGGCAAAACTGGCAGCCTTCCATAGACCACAACTTGAGAGGTCACCTGGACCCACTCAGACCACAACCCGCCAATGATTGTGGTCCTGGGGTTAGTGTGGGTTGGGTTGTTGGGTTGGTTTAACGTCCAACAGCAGCACTATATAGGCTATATTGTGGACGGACCCCAAGACGGACGTCTGACAATTTTATGTGCTGCCACACACGAGACAGGGCGGGGATACCATGACTCCTGTCTCAGCCGGTCACATTATACTGAGACCGACCCAACCAGTAGAGAACGCAGCAGCCAGGATTCGAACCCAGGATCTTGTGCGTCGGAAGCCGATGTTCTACCCCTGGACCACCGCGCCCCCGGGTTGGGGCCCTTGACAAACTGACGAAACTGGCAGACTTCCACAGACTATACAACTTGAGAGGTCACCTGGACCCACTAAGACCACAACCCGCCAATGATTGTGGTAGTCCTGGGGTTAGTGCGGAATCTAGGCCAGACAAGTGCAGGTTGCCATTCATCTCTCACCCCTCCAGTTAGTCATCACCCAACAGACTTATCTAACGTGGTGCGGGGTGCGTGCGAACCGTAGGCGCTCCAAGTCAGACCAACACGCCCTAGCCCCACTGCCCTCAACCCTCAGATAGTCAGACGCGGTTTTGTTTTGTTGTGGTCGTGGTGACTTCGTGCTGAGGGAGATTTGTGGCTTCTTTTTCGTTTGCCCTCTATCCCCCCCCCCTTTTTTTTTTCATTCCTTCTTTTTTTAGTTTCAGTGTAATTGTAATGTTGAATCATGTATTTGAATATTGTTGTGGCCTTGAGTAAATAACTTTTAGATATAGTACGGTAATTCAAAAAGTTTACAATGTCTTTTCGGCGCGTTTTTCTTTTCATGTCATTCAGTTTTTGTCTGTAACTTGTTGGTCTGGTTCGATCCTAACGATTTCGCTCCCTACTGGTTGGGTCGGTGTCAGTTTAATGTGATTGGATGAGACAGGAGTCATTTATCCCCGCCCTGTCTCGTGTGGCGGCACATAAAATTGTCAGATGTCAGTGTTGGGGCCTGTCCACAATATAGCCTATGTAGTGCTGACGTCAAACCAACTCAACTACAAGCACTACAACTGACAAAACAGGAGGTACATGGTTCTCATCTTAGCTGACTAGATATCCTCCCACCCTCAGACTCACCTCTTTTTCTCTTAGAAAGATTCTTCAAAGTGGTGAGAGAGAGTGGAGAGAGAGAGAGAGATTTTCAAAACAGAGAAAGAGAGAGAGAGAGAGAGAGAGAGAGAGAGAGTTTCAAAACAGCAAAAGAGAGCAAAACAGAGAAAGAGAAATAGAGAGAAACACAGAGAGGTAAGAGACAGAAAGAGAGAGAGAGAGACATAGAGAGAGAGAGAAACAGAGAGAGAGAGAGAGAGAGAGAGAGAGAGAGAGAGAGATAGGAGAACAGAGAGAGACAGACCTTTTGCGTCGATGGAAGCCGATGTTCTACCCCAGGGCCACCGCGCCCTCTTCCTGTTTTTTCAGTCAAGGGCACTACCGACTGGTCTATGTGTCGCTGTCTGGCCGTGGTAAACAACAAAAATAGACACACAAAAGCAACAACAAATCAACAACAAAAACACACACAAAAAAGCAACATACACACAAGGAAAAAAAAACCCAGCGCCGTCAGTCTGAGCCGGTATAATCCGGAATGCGCTGCTACGGAGAAATAGAAAGTCTAGGGGTTGTAGCTACAGCGTTGTGGTTAGTTTACAACTTGTCGTAGGCCTTCTTAACTCTTCATAGAGCTAAATTAGGACCAGTTGTAGGCTTACAGCAGCCTTAAAGTTAGAGCCTGTCTGATTTGTCTCGCCATGGATTAGAATGTACTAACATGTACTTATCTATGGTCGGCTAGGTCCGAAGTCTAATGGTAACTAACTAGTTATACGTAGAGCTGAGCTGTAAGATTTGAACCACTGTTAAAAAATAACCATTATTTGAAGGTCTAAGTTATAATACCATTGTGCGATGGTTTAACGGATGCCCTTTCTCCAATTCGATTAACTATTTACAAAGCTCGACCATTATCATCATGTACACGGATAGTCCGGCGTGTAAATCTACTGTCTCGTTGTACATGTGGGATTAACTATTTACAAAGCTCGACCATTATCATCATGTACACGGATAGTCCGGCGTGTAAATCTACTGTCTCGTTGTACAAGTGGGCTTAGAATTTACTAAGCTGGACCATTATCATCATGTACACGGATAGTCCGGCGTGTAAATCTACTGTCTCGTTGTACAAGTGGGCTTAGAATTTACTAAGCTCGATCATTGTCATCAGGTACACGGATAGTCTGGCGTATAAATCTACTCTCTCGTTGTACATGTCAGCATAGAAGTACGCCACAAGTTCTGTAGTCGCCCTCCCAGCCAAAAGGTCAGCTAATGTTGCCAGACACGAGTCGAGCAGCGTAGACCCAGGTGCTCTCGCCCCATATATCTATGTCTCGCCCTCACCTCTGGCTGGCAACAACTCAGACTTTGCAATCCATGCGACGATAAATGGATGTCAATGCGAATAGGTGCCGAGTAGAAGGGGCGGGTTCGATCCCCGTCCATGTCATCAGTCTAAAAATGTGTCTTTGTCTACTTGTCTTATCTGTTGGTCTCAAGCTAGACCTAGGTTTGTGGCTGTTCCTTCTAACCAATAATCATGACAGTCATAGTAACGACCCTCAAAACATAGTCATGAGTTTTTCTGCAAGTCTAGGATAGAGCAGTGATTCCAGTTTTGGACGTCAGTGTATCGAATGCAGTCGTCCGTAACTGTTGTTTTGTTTTGTTTTCGCTTTGTGCCTCATTGTTCACGGTAATTAGAGCCCATAGATATATTATTTTAAGTTATATCTATGTTATAGGCAAACTAGTGCTGACGTTGGACGTGAAGCAACCGACTCAACTCAGCCCGTGGTTGTCGCAAGCTCTCTACTGGACTGTCTGAGTGCCTGGTACAGTGCACGGCTGTGTTACAAACTGGGAGTAGCCCCCAGGATGTCGGTCAAGCCGCGACGCGCACAGTGCAGACTGCCAGACTCCGTGGGTGGACAGTCTAGACAGGTTAGCTGGGCCAGACGGCAGTACACAGACACACAGAGAAGCACACAGACAGCCCACACAGAGAAGCACACAGACAGCCCACACAGACAAGCACACAGACACATAGACAAGCACACAGACAAGCACACAGACAAGCACACCACTGTCTCACACTGAGACACAGACACAGACACACAGAGAAGCACACAGACAGCCCACACAGAGAAGCACACAGACAGCCCACACAGACAAACACACAGACACATAGACAAGCACACAGACAAACACACAGACAAGCACACTCACTGTCTCACACTGTCTCACACTGGAGGACTTGCGATCATGCGCAATCATAATGATTATCTCTATCCTATACTCCAAAAGCCAATGGGCGGTCAGAAATATCATAATGCTTGTCTCACAGGAGAAGCAGTAGTTTTACTACAGTGCAAATAAATTCGAACTATTTTTAGTTTTTTTTCCCAAAATTCATAATTTATCTTTTGAACCAATAATATGGATGTTTCTCAGATTTGAAAACATCAGCTTTGTATCTGTAAAAAATGTCTACATTCAGCGCTTACAAGTGAGCGATACGACTCCATTGATTTAAACTAAGGACCGTGATGTCTTAATCTCTTACCATCGTGTAATCCGCAAAGCCTGTACTGTACTGTCTAGCGATTAGACCCCCCCCCCCCCGGGCCCGCCCCCCAAACCTGGTCCTTTCTTTCCAGCCTACCCCCCCCCCCCCCCCTGGGGCCCAGTCACTCATACAGACAGACAGGTCAGTTATAACAGTCCGTGCGGACTAACCGAATAAGCCGCCAGACAGCCAGACAGTCAGACACTCAGACAGACAGGTCAGTTATAACAGTCCGTGAGGAATAACCAAAATAAGCCGCCAGACAACCAGACAGTCAGACAGCCAGACACTCAAACACTCAGACAGACAGGTCAGTTATAACAGTCCGTGAGGAATAACCAAAATAAGCCGCCAGACAGCCAGACAGTCAGACAGTCAGGTCAGTTATAACAGTCCGTGAGGAATAACCAAAATAAGCCGCCAGACAGTCAGGCAGTCAGACAGACAGGTCAGTTATAACAGTCCGTGAGGAATAACCAAAATAAGCCGCCAGACAGCCAGACAGTCAGACAGTCAGACAGTCAGACACTCAGACAGACAGGTCAGTTATAACAGTCCGTGAGGAATAACCAAAATAAGCCGCCAGACAGACAGTCAGACAGCCAGACAGCCACACCTCAGCTTCTAGCACTAGAACACGACCAGCTTTTTTTTTTTTTAGCTTTGTGCTTTGTCCTCGGTGCGTTGCGTAAGTTTCAGAAAATAACAAAATAGTTGGCTGGGTCAACTCGGGCTGCGGGGCTAGGGCCAAAACTGTATCTTTGCGTGAAAAAAAAATTATAATAAAAAAGAACATTCCATCTACATTATATAAATTATTTACTTTGGTGATTTCAGATTCCTCGTGCCTCTTAGTTAAAAAAGCGCACATTGTTGTTGTTGTTGTTGTTGTTGTTGTTGTTGTTGTTGTCGTCTTGTTCTTCTTGTTGTTGTTGTTATCTGTAAATATGTACATTCATTCATTCTTTTCGTTTCGCCTTTTTGTCGTTTTGTATAGTTTTTTATATTAATTATTATGCTTTTCTTGATGATAATCATAACGATACTTACTAAACGCTAAAAAATAATGCGATCATACAATGTAACAACACCGATGCGATCAAGATAGAATGTATAAAATGTTGAAATGGATGATTTTGATAATGAAAAAATTGCAAAAAATTATCAATGGTAGAAGAAGGTTTGTCGTGGTATTAATCAAGATTTCAATAAAAAGAAATTGTATCATCACAACAATGGTAATACAATAGCACATTTTAATACATCTATGTTTATTGACAGGTGACTGAGGTTTAAAAAAAATAATGATGATACAAAGTTTCCAAATAATATATATTTGAACTTGCTAGTAAATAGTTGTTAGTGTAGTTCGAAAAGCAAACGCAAAAGTAGTAGTAGTAGTAGTAGTAGTAGTAGTAGTAGTAGTAGTAGTAGTAGTAGTAGTAGTAGTAGTAGTAGTAGTAGTAGTAGTAG
>RQTK01000589.1:244347-270712 GCA_003991915.1 Elysia chlorotica | reverse complement strand
TCGCTGTACCACCACGACCACAGACGCGTTACCACCACGACCACAGGCGCGCTACCACCGCGACCACAGGCACATCGGGTGGGGTATAATACTGTTATACTGTTCTATCACTGGGCTGCCTACTTTAACAGTGTACAGTCATCGTAGCCAATTCAGTGTTATGCTGAGTTCATTTGAGTTGAATTGGTTCATCGTATATATATCAGCACTAGCACTATCTATAGGCTATAACGTGGGCGGGTCTCAAGACTAACAGCTGACAATTTTAGATGATGTAACACAGAGGTTGCGCATGTTTGTTTGTTTGTTTGTTGTTTTTTTGGCAATTGTACATGCTGTCACGCAGATACAGTGCGTGGTTTATTTAGTTTGTTGCTTATTGTCTAACCTCATCACTATCATTGGCTATAATGTGGACGGGTTCCAAAACTAACGTCTGACGATATTATGAGCCGTTTCACAGAGACATTGCGGGGATACCAGGACTCCTGTCTCAG
Source organism: Elysia chlorotica (assembly GCA_003991915.1). Taxonomy (NCBI): domain Eukaryota; kingdom Metazoa; phylum Mollusca; class Gastropoda; family Plakobranchidae; genus Elysia; species Elysia chlorotica. The sequence goes on along the minus strand of RQTK01000589.1, from coordinate 270,215 downwards.
CCGATCACGTTAGACTGACACCGATCCAAACAGAAACAGAATGGGAAAAAATTGCATAAAATATTTGTTGACGATCGCGGGTTTCGAACCAGGGACCTTCGGCTTGGACAACCAAAACTCTACCCTTTGCACCAGTTCGTCCCCGAAAACAAATGTCAGGAACTGTATCTACGTATTTTTAGAGAAGTGTTGGCAGATCCGAATCATGGCACAATAGGAGGATGGGGGGGGGAGACCAGAGTCATGTTCCATCGGCTTGCAAGCTAAATCGTGTAAATGTATGTGTTATTGTGTTGGTTTTTGTATTTGTTATCTTTTCTTCTTCCTCTGAACTTCCTGTTTGTCCGCTGTGTCAATGAACTCTATCCGCAGAAAAACAAACTGGGTTCTTTTCTTCAAGACAAAGGAAAAGATTTTTCAAAACTTTGTGTGTTTCAATCCTGCGCTGCACATTGCGCAATGATAAATTATGCTGTCTATTGGAAGGAAAGGATTCGAGTTCAAGCCGGTCAGAAGACTGGAAAAAAGTCCAGCTACTCCTTCTCCTCACACCATCTATCTTTTCCTCTCCCTTTTTGTTCCTCCTCCCTCTCGTGCGGTTCGTCCCCTCTTTCGTGTTTTGTTCTTATTTTTGAACCCTCTATTTATTCGCTATCCTCGTGTATTGTGTCACCCGAGATAATAACATTTTCTACCAAAGACGGTGCCATAGAGTTTATATTGTTATATTGTTTTAATAAGTTGCTAAAGAATATATTTATTTGTCTCTCTCTCTCTCTCTCTCTCTCTCTCTCTCTCTCTCTCTCTCTCTCTCTGTCTCTATCTCTGTGTGTCTGTCTCTCTGTCTGTCTGTATGTCTCTCTCTCACTTTAGCTTTGTCTTCTCTCTCTGTCTCTCTCCCTCTCTCTCACTTTAGCTCTCTCTTCTCTCTCTGTCTCTCTCCCTGGCTCTCTCTCTATATATCAATCCCTCTATTTATCTCTCTATCTCTCTCTCTATATTTAACCCCCCACCCCCTCACCCAACCACCCACACACACTCCCTCTCCTCGCTGTTGCTAATTCTATTCATCATTCATCTGAACACTACACCATAATAATTATCTCTTGGCGTTTTCTTTTCTACCGACATCATTTTCATTGTGGTTCCATGGCACCTCTCTTACCAATTACTAGCGTTTTTTAGTAACAATGCTTTACTTTTTTTCTCCTTTTTTTTTTAAATTTGCCCTCTCTTCGGAAATCAATAATCGCCTTTGTAGTCTTATACAGATTTATATCCTTTCTTTGTCTCACTGGCATTGTGTGTTCATGAATTATTATTATTTTCCATTCTTTGTCTGGAGTTTTCAATCCATTGACAGGACTTTTGTTGTTGGGTGTTTAACGTCCAACAGCAGCACTATATAGATTATATTATGGACGGGCCCCAAGACGGACGTCTGACAATTTTATGTGCTGCCACATACGAGACAGGGCGGGGATACCATTACTCTTATCTATCTATCTATCTATCTATCTATCTATATATATATCTATTTATTTCTACTTCTATCTCTCTCTATCTTTCTCTTTTTCTGTCTCTCTCTCTCTCTCTAGTATATAGTATATACGTTTCAGTTGTTAATGTTATTGGTGATGGTGATGATCTGTTTTTCGCCGTTGTTGCTTTTTTTTTCCATGCTTTTCTCGACAGCTTTTGCGCCTATGACTGATAATGAGGCCATGCCACTGAGTTCCATGGTTATCACCCAGATCCTGTGACTGTCATCGCTCTAATGAGAGAATTAGCGTAGAGAAGCCTCAACAACAAGAGTTATAATGGATTATTAAACAAAGGACGTTTAGCCTTGTAATGGGCATGTAATTGTAAAAATGATGTTAGCTGTGACTTGTCATTGTTTTTCCATCTAAATTAACGGATGCTGATGGAGTTTTTTTTTGTGTTCGTTTGTTTTATGTACCAGTGTAGTAGTGTTGGTGACGTTGGGTCACCAACCAATTAACAATCAGTACCATACCGTGTAGATGTGTTTTGTAAATGTTGCTGTTGTTGTTGTTGTTTTCTTTCACGTTTTTTACTGCAGATGTCATCAACAGCGGTCGCAGTGGATCAACAAATAAAATATGCGTTACACTAATAATAATAATAATAATAATAATAATAATAATAATAATAATAATAATAATAATAATAATAATAATAATAATAATAATAATAATAATAGTAATAACAACAGTAGGACTGACAAAGGCCAAGTTACAGATCAGAAAAAGTTATTAATCACGGTAAATAACAATAGGAGAGTTTTTACTTTTGACATTAATCAGTATAAAAAGTCAAGTTTTTTTAAGTTCTTTTGACATGTTTGTGAGATATAGCACTTAGTCACTTAGTGATGGAAATACTTAAATGAAAACAATAATTCCAGCGGACCACACCACAGGCTATGAAGTGTAGCAGATTAAGCAAAAAACCAATACAAACGTTATCCAAAAAATGAACGCGTTCAAGACAAAAGAATTATCCATTTCCACGACGACAAGCTTAAAACGCGCATGAGAAAAATACCTCCCCTATTGCTGTTCCATCGAATTTCAATACTAAAGTTTCCCGAAAGTCGCTGCCATGGATGCTCTCTGTACACTTCCGAAGGGCTGTTTGTGCTTCTACAAAACTCCATATCCTGTGAGCCACACTTCCTACAAGTCTTCTTCCAGTGTCCATCCGCTGTGGGGTGGGATTGTAGCAAGGCTTTCAAAAATAAAACGTAAAATCACCGAGATTTTCACACACCCAGGATCAGAGTGATTTATCTCTAATTAATTTTTTAGCATATCTAGGACAAAGACAGTGGTAGTTTGGACAAAGACAGTGGTAGTTTGGACAAAGACAGTGGTAGTTATGACAAACACAGTGATAGTTAGGACAAAGACAGTGATAGTTAGGACAAAGACAGTGATAGTTAGGACAATGACAGTGGTAGTTAGGACAAAGACAGTGGTAGTTTTGGAGTACTTTAAAATGTTGGGCCTACAAGCCTCCTACACTAAAAATGTTAACTGTCCTATCATTGTGTGCACTAGTTTAGGGGTTGTTTTTTTTTTCTTGTTTTGTTGTTGTTGTTTTTAATTCATAAAAAATCGAACATTAATTTTGTATGTTTATTGTTTTAAAAAAAATAGGTGTGGATCGAGGTGTACTTCCACTCTTACTGCAAGTTTTTGTTTAGTTCGGGGAGCCTGCCTTTTATGTTTAGAAGCCTTGGATTGTAGCCTGACCAATTTCTAAGTTGTTGTGCCTTTCTGCTCAACCATAATCGTCTTCAGTTGAACAACCACTTCGTTTATGGAATCGCAGAGGCTACGTTATTCGCAACATTAGTGGCAGGCGCAAGCACATAAGTGGTGTGTATGTATAACTTTTAAATGGACCCGGAGACATTGAATCAAATTTTAACATGAAGTGTACATGAAAAAGCGATATGTTCAGACGCCGAACAATACCGCCGCTCTAACTCCATGTCTATCTTACTTTCGATCTTTTCCTGCAAGGGTTCTATGGTTTGAGTTTACAACATGTAAAATTTTGATTCCATATTAAGATTGTATATAGACCTACTTTAAAGGAAAAATAATGTTATAGTCGTCAAAAGTGGCGGACAAAGTTTCCAACAGAGGGAGCTTGGATTGGAGCCTGACCTCGGATGGCGTACACAAGTACCATTAATGTTTTGGTTCGTTTTTTTATCTTCCTGGTTTCGTGAAGAGGCCTTTAAGGATACGAGGGTACCAAATGATATTCCAGCATCCGACGTCTGCTCGTCTACACGTGTCTTGCCATCTACGCTGCTATAACGGATGAAGAATTTAGTATGTTTGGCGTGGGATGTTCTCATCGCCCCGCAGGCCTAGGCTAGATCGAGCGTTGAGTGGACGGCGGTGCAGAGTCTTCTACCTACCGTCTCTATTCTCGCCATGGTTCCGTACCTGCAAAGCTTCTAGTTTAAAGCACACACCGACTCAATCGCAGGGCTCAATATACAATTTGTAAGGTACATGATTGTATAACATAAAATTGGTTATGGGCAAGGAGCTGGGGAAAAACTTCAGCCACGGAGCTTAATATGGCATTACACGAAACAATCGTGCTTGCCACAGTCTAAGAAGGGTAATAGAAAACAAACATGTATGTATACAACTCTCTGTCAGGAACTAGGCGTAGCCACCTGCTTTGATTTATCCATGTTACACAGAAAACAACATTCAAAGATAAAGAAGACTTCATGGTGTAGAGAAATCAGAATGGTAGTATTCACTTGAATACGTGTACCTGGGTCAGAGAACAGTCTATAGAGTGAGCCGAACACGGAAAAAAAAATATTTGGGACTTGCATAATCCCCTATCGCTGATTTGTGTAGATGTGTACTCTTTATCTTTTATCCTATCGCCATGAATTTGGCTTTGTGTGGGAAATAAATAATATATGCACTTGAATAAACAACAGTACTGCAATAATGAGTCAAAAATGTTAGTACATGTACCGGTGTAAAACGCTTGACATCTATCCGAGAGGTTGTGAGTTCCGCCTCAGATCAGTGTCATGTGACTGACTTAATGGCCAAGTGTTAGGTAACCCGCTCGGAGGTCAATCTAGTATACGTCTAAACCAGAGGAAGGTCGCTATATCCACCACAGGTTACTTGTCTACACTTCGAACTGGTGGCCGGAAGTGCAGGTTATCAGATTTCTTCATAAAAAAGTTCGGCTAACCGTCCTGCTGGTTCATAGCGTGCCTCTGTACCAGATTCACGTTTCCATTTTTTTGACTTTGCTGTAAAGCGATACAGGAAGAAACTCATTTTTCTTAACAGAATCTCAGATTTCTAAAAACTAGACAAAAATTATAAAAAGCCCACTATTACATTGTTTATTACATCAAGCACTAACACCACAAACATTTTCGAATAAATCGATCAATTGGTGTTGGATTTTTAGTGTAAAAAATGTTACTTCTGAAAAATCGATTTAAAAGAAGCGTATATAAAAATCTAAAACAAAATTGCGAAAGAATTGTCCAAAATTCGAGCCTAAGTCATTCCAGCAGTTTATGCTGGTAGTACCTTTCATCAAACTCGTTCTCTCTGCTTGCTTTGACAATTGAAACTGATAATCAAAGCTTCAAAATAAACAAAATAACTAGAAATCTTGCTAGTTGAAACAACGAATCTGTGAGCTGAGATATGAAATAACAGCCGTAAGTCTTGGCCACTTAGCCTCCCGCTGACCTCAGTCAAAGCGTCTCAGCCACCCAAGGACGCCCAGCCAGGCTGCCTGATGGCGCAGCGGCGCTAGACATGCCTCGTTATGGAACCTCCTTGTTTACAAGCTGAATGCAGTTTTATCTGCTTCGTATTATATCCATAATGGGTTATCTTCTATGAATGAAAGTCCTACTATTATGATTATTTCTACATGATCCTTCAGAACAGCAGAACGAATCAACTAAAAGAAAAATATAACAAATGGTAATGGGAAGAACTGTTCTAAGTAGGGCTTTTCTTAGACGTTTTCTCACAACATTGGCACTCAGAATGATGACTGAATTTCCAGAAATCCGAATATAGAATGAAATAACAAACCTCAAGACAGTTTTTTTGTGGTTTGTAGTGTCCACACAATGGATAAACTGGCTGCAGAAACTAAAATTAGTAAGTCAATTATCGGACACCTTACTGGCCATCCGCCCTCCCCTTAAGACCTTGATTAAGCCAATAATTTCTTCCAAGACAAGAATAACTATTCTATTATTAGTCTATTCTGGGTTTTACCGGTATCGGTAGCATTATTTTTCTTGAGATTTAGATAAAAGGTCACGACCTTGTTTACCAGTGCAAAATTCCTATGGAGAAGTAGACGGTACGCTGAAATACACTGTCTCTCAACCCTAGGGTGTGAGACCCTCTCTCTCTCTCTCTCTCTCTCTCTCTCTCTCTCTCTCTCTCTCTCTCTCTCTTTCTCTCTCTCTTTTTCTCTCTCTCTCTTTCTCTCCCCCTCTCTCTCTCTTTGTTTCTTTGTGTCTCCCGCTGTCTCTCTGTCTCTCTCCCTCCCTTTGTCATCGCTCTCCCTCTCTCTTTGTTCTCTCTCTCTCTCTCTCTCTCTCTCTCTCTCTCTCTCTCTCTCTCTCTCTCTCTCTCTCTCTCTCTCTCTCTCTAAGCGGGCCGGCTCCACCAAGAACTATCTAGAGGCGTAAGTACAACGTTATTGTAAGCTTACGCCTCGTCTTTAGACATGCGAATAAGAAGGCTTGTGGCGAGTTGTAAGTTAAGACGATGTTCTACTTACGACTCCCAAGATCTGTCTAGTCTGGTGCTATGCAAAAATCAATGGAGATGGGATTGGGGTGTTTTGGTGGGAGGAACGTCTGTACATAAAACTGTGGAACGAGGAAGGGGGGGGGGATTAGTGTTGAGAGAAGAGAAGGGGGGAGTAGAGAGAGAGAGAGAGAGACAGATAGAGACAGACACACAAACACAGAAGATAGGGGATGAGTGGTGAATGTAGCAACTAAGTAGTCCTACACAGCAGGTATGTTGGTTCAAGAAACGCAATTATCATTGGGTAGTCGCTGATGTCCACATTATGCTATCTACATAAGGTGTTTCTTTGGGTGTGGAATAAGGGTACAAGTCTCATTCTCCCGGTTTAAATAGTTTGTTTTTGTTGTTGTTGTTGTAGTAGTAGTAGTAGTAGTAGTAGTAGTAGTAGTTGTTGCAGTAGAAGAAGAAGAAGAAGAAGAAGAAGAAGAAGAAGAAGAAGAAGAAGAAGAAGTAGTAGTAGTAGTAGTAGTAGTAGTAGTAGTAGTAGTAGTAGTAGTAGTAGTAGTAGTAGTAGTAGTAGTAGTAGTAGTAGTAGTTGTTGTTGTTATTGTCGTTGTTGTCGTTGTTGTTGTCTTTGTTGTTGTAATATTGTATAATCTCTAGTCATACCTTAAAAAATCTCACCCTTTACGCCTCTTTCCCCACCCCCTCCGCCCCACCACCACCTACGCCTCCAGAAGTTCCCCAACCTCCCCCTCTAGACTACCGGGTGCATTGGGATCAATGGGTGCCAGGGCGGTGAGGGTCATTGGGTGTTCCTTGCCGGCTGTAGACCTGCCAACACAAGGAATAGCTGAAAAGTGAAATAAATATTCATCAGACAAAAAAGGGTCTAAAAATGCAGGAAACCGCTTTATTGGGCGCAATGTTGGCTGGTTCCTCTGGACGCTGGAGTTCTGGGCTTGGCTAAATTTATAGCTGATCTTGACTACAACCATTGATATGTTAATAGGGAATAGTAGATAGACTAATTATATGTAAGTATGAATAACGCACAGTCCTTTTTAGGAGGCGTAGGTTTGGGAGGGGGGGGGGGGGGGGCATAGGTTTGGTAGGTCTGTACTCTGTAGCTTTTGTACTATCTACAGTAACTGGCTGCCCTCGCTAATGCCAATGCTGATGTTGAGATATGGGCCATTGATATGTCAATAGGAACTAGATAGGCAAATTGGTTAGCAGAATGCACAGGAAACCGCTTTTTGGGGGGCGTGAGATTGGTCTAAAGACCCTGCAGTAAATCGTAACACTGCGCAGTGCTGGCTGGCTGGCTTGGCTTAACTCAATTATGGTGATTAGATACTTGACCCATTCATAATGTTCATAGGTTTTCATAGGCCAATAGTTAAGGAAGAAAAAATTGCAATGGAAACTTTGTTATCTTTTTGTGTGCTGTTGTTGTTCTTGTTTTTGTTTGTTGTTTGTTGTTGTTGTTTTTTTTTTTATTTGGGGGTTGGTAGATCTGTACGTAGCCTATCTCTTGCAGTTGTACTCTGGCTAACGCAATTCTGATCCAGACTTGAACCACTGATAATATATATATATATATATATATATATATAGAGAGAGAGAGAGAGAGAGAGAGAGAGAGAGAGAGAGAAAGAGAGAGAGAGATCGTATCCATTTTCCTTGCTTATCTATTCACTCACACACAGTTTGACTTAACACCTGCACTGAGAAGTGGAAAGTGGCCAAAACGGATCACGCGAGCAAGTTGTGGGTGCTGAGTTCTACCAGAGAGTGTGAAATAGTGAGATGTTTTCCTTCTTTAAAGCTTAGTAAAACCTCAGTCTGAACACGGTTCACCGGCCTTAAATTCAATACAGAAATAGAGTGAGCACTCGTCACGCTAATTTCCCGGATCAAATGCAATGACAGCTTTGTTTGTTTGTAGGTGAAATGCCTCACCAAATCTGTTGTCTCTGGTTTCATGCCTACAATATAGCCTAGATCTAGTTGGTGGTAATGAAATACAATAACCAAACAACAAACCTACAGGTAAATGTGTCAATGAAGGAAGATTTCTCTGGTTTACCGTTCTGATAAAACGAGAGTTGTCTTTCTCTTCAAAATGTTGTAAACAGGATTATATGTATCCATCGTTTTCTCTTTCTATCTCTCTATCTATCTATCTATCTATCTATCTATCTATCTATCTATCTATCTATCTATCTATCTATCTATCTATCTATCTATCTATCTATCTATCTATCTATCTATCTATCTATCTATATATATCTGTCGATTGGTTAATGAAACTTGTTTTTGATTAGTTGATATACCAGTTGCCATAGTTACTAATTTCTTTGCCTGATATGATGCGAACAATTGGGATGCCTGAATTATTCTTCAATTGTAGCCATAAGCTTAGTAAGTTAGATACTAAACATAATACCTATGTCGTAATTGTCCGCTTCGTAAAGACTGTGCTTAGCGTGCAAAGTAAGTATCAGTGCTACATGTTCTACTATGGATAAAGCTAGCTAGTTCTACTATGGATAAAGCTAGATAGTTCTACTATGGATAAAGCTAGCTAGTTCTACTATGGATAAAGCTAGCTAGTTCTACTATGGATAAAGCTAGATAGTTCTACTATGGATAAAGCTAGCTAGTTCTACTATGGATAAAGCTAGCTAGTTCTACTATGGATAAAGCTAGCTAGTTCTACTATGGATAAAGCTAGATAGTTCTACTATGGATAAAGCTAGCTAGTTCTACTATGGATCAAGCTAGATAGTTCTACTATGGATAAAGCTAGCTAGTTCTACTATGGATAAAGCTAGCTAGTTCTACTATGGATAAAGCTAGCTAGTTCTACTATGGATAAAGCTAGCTAGTTCTACTATGGATAAAGCTAGCTAGTTCTACTATGGATAAAGCTAGCTAGTTCTACTATGGATAAAGCTAGCTAGTTCTACTATGGATAAAGCTAGCTAGTTCTACTATGGATAAAGCTAGCTAGTTCTACTATGGATAAAGCTAGCTAGTTCTACTATGGATAAAGCTAGCTAGTTCTACTATGGATAAAGCTAGCTAGTTCTACTATGGATAAAGCTAGCTAGTTCTACTATGGATAAAGCTAGCTAGTTCTACTATGGATAAAGCTAGCTAGTTCTACTATGGATAAAGCTAGCTGGTTCTACTATGGATAAAGCTAGCTAGTTCTACTGTGGATAAAGCTAGCTAGTTCTACTATGGATAAAGCTAGCTAGTTCTACCATGGATAAAGCTAGCTAGTTCTACTGTGGATAAAGCTAGCTAGTTCTACCATGGATAAAGCTAGCTAGTTCTACCATGGATAAAGCTAGCTAGTTCTAGTCGGTCTTGCAGAGTCACATCCAACACAAACAGTAGACGTGGTCCACAGTTAAAACCAAGACGAGAATCTGCACCGGAGTTGAATAATAGCCCTGTCCTAACCTTACGGAGCCAATGAACAATCAGAAAACTCCATGCCCTAGGGAATTGACCACGTCATCCGTTATCAACGGGTGGATGGCAAAGCCTCTAGTGTTAACAAAGTGACAAAAAACCACGGGGGCCGAGATCTGGGCTGGGTGCGGATGGATTAAAGTTTTTGTAGATCATGATGATTCGAGTTGGTTTCTTAACGCGTAAGGCCAGCGCTCTACAGGTCATAATTATTGTGAGCGGCTCCCAAAACTAGCGTCTTACAGTTTCCCGTGCTGCCACACCGGGACAGTGCGGGGACACCAGGACGCCTGTCTTAGCAGGTCACATTGTACTGTGCGCACAGACTTCGCAGTCCTCACGACGGTAACAGGTGATATCACCACGGTCCGTAAAGGTGTTTTTTTTTTCCTGATGGCTGATTGGCTTCGTGAGCTGGGGTAGATCTAGGTTTAGACGTTGGTGCTCATCCCCTTACCTCTCGTCCTTGTTGTCGCCATGAGCCCCCGCGATCGTAAGGCTTCTACTGCGCTGCTCACGACCCAAGCAGGTGGATTATTGAAGAACTTCATTAAGATCATTATAGGGGACAGAGTCGTTAATACAGAGCTTAAGCGCAACTATTAAATCGCTCAGGAGCAATCTAGCATTTCATGGTAACCATGAAGGATTGCGCTGAAGTCAAACAGACAATGTAACAATGTTCGTTGCCATGGAGATAGGTTGACGTGTGCCGGAGAAGTACATCGTGAAGTGAATTGAAAAGGTTGTGTCTGCATTTTGGGTCAATTTGGAAGTGCCGGCATCAAAGTTTCTGTCTGTACAGATGAATAGCCAAAAGGCATGAAATACCTATAGAAATTTTCCGCTTGGTTATGAAATAATAGAAACTCTATGGTTTAAGATCTAGTCATTTAATCTGTTATATTCCAAAATGTGGATTTGGCTTTTCTCAAAAGCGCAAACATTGTAGATGGTAGCTCTGAACGTCACTTGACGACATGTGGCTCAACACGTACCAGGCGCTGCTGTTTCTATGAAGCTCCTATTCTTTAAGTAAGAGCAGAAATCATTTTAAATGAACCGCCAGTGGTAGAAAATTGGTCTCTGAATCGGGAGGATTGACTAGGTCCGATCTCCTCTCTTACAGGTCGAGTTATAACGTATGGCTATTTTTACTTGCCGCCACACACGCACAGTGCACAGACGCCAGGACGACTTCTGTCTCAGCCGCTCACATTATACGGACACCGACCCAACCAGGTGGGGACACAGTCAAAAAGAGGAACTTTGTCCGATCCTAGGTCTCGCACCAGGGACATTTCATTTGGGAGACCAACGCGCTACCGATACCACAAGTTCGGACAAATAATTATATTTTTGATCTTGGATTTGAGCGAGACCAACATGACGCTTTAGCTATTGCGTCAGTTCGCACCCCCCCCCTCCCCCTTCCTCTTCTCCTCCTTAAAGAGAATAAGTGGAATGTATGATTGTAAGAAAATATATGTAGCTATAAGTAGCAGACCTACGTGCTACTTCAATCTGACTTTCACCATCAGACGGCCTGACGGAGATCAATCGTTGCAGTAAGTTGAACGTGCGACCTATTGTTAGAGATCAGTGGTTCGGTCTCTTATCAGGTTGTCCATGTTTTCATCAGGTTGGGTCAGTGTCAGTAAAGTCGGTAATATGTATGCTCAATGTTATGTGGATGATCTTTGTCTCAAAGTATTGAAAATCGTACCTTAGTGAGAAATTTAGACCAGCGGGTTGTGAGAATAGTTCAACCAAGTAAAATGAAAAGAAACAATTATACAGACTTATGTTGTCAATTCGATATATGTAGAAAAAATAAATCCTTAGGGAGATTTGAATAATAAAAACTGAGAAAACGTGTGCATAAATTATTCTTTATTCTTTGTGTTTCTTTATTATTTTCTTTTCACCATCATTTCTGGATAGTAATATTGTATTCTTTGTGGCGTTTACTAGGCTCTTCCCTGTCCTAATTCTGTTGCTATATTCGGTTGATTAAGGTGCAACTCCATCGTTAAGGTCTCTTCCTCTGATTGTAAGAACAGATAGGTAGCCATAAGTAGCAGGCCTACGTGCTACTTCAGTCTGGCTGACTTTCACCATCAGCGAACTTGGCGGAGATCAAGCGTTGTAGTAGGTTGAACGTGCGACCTCTTGTTAGAGATCAGCAGGTTGGGTCAGTTTCAATAGCTACCGTGTATAAAGCAGCCGACCAAGACACATTCAAGTCCAAAAGTATCCCCCTCCACCCGTTGGGGGCTCGTCGCCGTATAACCACACATTGGTTTGAGAGCCCAGGAGACTTTGAGCTTTGAACAGCTATATTTGTCCTCTTCGACCTAGTACTTGCATACTGTTGTTACATGTGTTATGTTTAATTTGCAAGGCACACAACAGGTTCATGTGGGTAAAGTGCTGCTCTAAAAATCACAAAACAATACAAAACAAATAAGCTTTCGGCCATAAGTCGTTTTGTACTTTTTTGCAATTTTTAGAGTTGCTTTATACCAAAACACAATCTAGCAATGTAATACTGTTGTGCTTCTTACTATTATAAAAAAGATACTTATTGAGTTGAAGTTTAAAATCGGTAATATGTATGCTCAATGTTATGTGGATGATCTTTGTCTCAAAGTATGGAAAATCGTAGCCTAGTGAGAACTTAGGACCAGCTGGTTGTGAGAATAGTTCAACCAAGTAAAATGAAAAGAAACAATTATACAGACTTATGTTGTCAATTCGATATATGTAGAAAAAATAAATCCTTCGGGAGATTTGGAGAAAAAAAACTAAGAAAACGGGTGCATAAATTATTCTCTATTCTTTGTGTTTCTTTATTATTTTCTTTTCACCATCATTTCTGGATAGTAATATTGTATTCTTTGTGGCGTTTACTAGGCTCTTCCCTGTCCTAATTCTGTTGCTATATTCGGTTGATTAAGGTGCAACTCCATCGTTAAGGTCTCATATGGGACAGGGTTTTCAGGTTTTAGGGTCAGGGCGTGATAAATATTCATCGCTGGGATCGAGTGCCTTCAGTGCTCGCTGCGTCGACACAGAATAGATAACTGATCACTAGCGGACCCTCCAACCCTACCACGAAAAGCGTATTTGAAACAATTTTCCGATGACTCTTTGACCAAGATAGGGGAGGGCCAAGTGGTAGAGCTTTGGTCTCCCAAACCACAAGTCTCAGATTCGAATCCCCGGAAAGGTCAAAATATATTTGTAGGATTTCTTCCCCTACTGGTGGGTAGGCGTCAGTAAAGAGTGACCGACTGAGAAAGAAACCATGGCGTCTTTCCACATTGTCTCTGTTTGGCAGCACGTAAAATTTTCAGACTCGAATCTTGGGACTCCTGGGAAATATAACCTATGTAGTGAAAAACAAACAAACAAATTAACTTCTTCGGCCAAACGTACACTTGAATTGATGGCTTGTTGAGTTGGCAGCTGCTTTGAAATAGGCCTACTGGCTGGATATTCTGCTTTTCTGATGTAAGCCTATAATTTCGTCCAGTAGTTCAGTAGTTCAATGTACACTCCAACACTTCCAAATTGGTTTTTAACGTATAAATTATGCATTTTCCTCTAATAAGATGTGGATAAGTTATGATGAAGATCATGATGGTGATGAGGATGATGATGATGACGATGATGATGATGATGATGATTGATGATGATGATGATGATGATGATGATGATGATGATGATGATTGATGATGATGATGATGATGATGATGATGATGATGATGATGATGATGATGATGATGATGATGATGATGATGATGATGATGATGATGATGATGATGATGATGATGATGATGATGATGATGATGATGATGATGATGATAATGATGATAATGATAGTGATGATGATAATGTTGCTGTTGTTCTGAGACACAGCGAGATAGTCTTTCCCATGTACTAAAACCACAGGGGTTACAAGACGCCTGTGTTTTATCGATCTCGCTCTTGCTTATTGGGTTTGTTGGTGATGGAAAACATGATAAAAAATATGCCTTCGGGAACAATTACTGGGTAAGCTGAGAGTGCCTCTCCATCAGCGTAGGGCTAGGATGTAGGACAGCGAAATTGCTTGTCACTTTTTATTGCCTTAAGATCTTAACGTAAGTACTGGTGCAAGTCCCCATGGACCTGATGCTCGTGCCACTTCCCATCTCTCTCCTCCTCCCAGGTCACTGTGGTTATCCATCTCGTTGTCCCGTTCATTCTTATTGTTTTTGTTGAGGATGTTTCTGCTCCTGTTAATGATGATGATGATGATGATGATGATGATGATGATGATGATGATGATGATGATGATGATGATGATGATGATGATGATAATGATAATAATTATCGTGTAGGTGTATTTTTGTTGTTTTGTTTGTAATCGCTGCTGATGATTTGTTATTGTTGATGTTTTTTCTCGTTGTTATTCTTTATTATTAATATTATTATAATTACTAGCAGTAGTAGTAGTAGTAGTAGTAGTAGTAGTAGTAGTAGTAGTAGTAGTAGTAGTAGTAGTAGTAGTAGTAGTAGTAGTAGTAGTAGTAGTAGTAGTAGTAGTAGTAGTAGTAGTAGTAGTAGTAGTAGTAGTAGCAAAGAGAGCACAAAATAATGGGCTGAGTTGGCAAATAAATGCTCTTGACTAAAAATCAGGAGGCCGTGGGTAGAGCTATGAATGTTCAAAGTCAAACTTTCTTGAAGGATTATTGAATTAGACAACATTGTTACGAATACATAAAGATTCATGAGATGTAGCTTATTGCGTTCTACATCAGTAGCCTACACAATCCCAGCGCCAATACATCGCAACAGCATCTGGTTCCATAATGATGTGTGGTGTCTTTCCCCAATTAACCTGTCTGGGTTGAGCAGACTTACCTGGCCATACACACACGCATAGTATATTACTACTATTACGCCTCTATAGTTGTTGGCCTGCTTCGGGACTGTACAGACGAAGGATTTTTTCCATGCGTATGTCCTTGGAATTATTTCTGTTCAGACGGCGTGTACTTTTCGCAGAGTCAAATATACACAAGCAAACGCATGTGTAGTTTGCACTCTGTTTTTTAAGAGTGTTCAGACGTTGTGTATTTTCCGAGTGTATATTTTGATGCGATGCGCATCGACTGTCACGTGATCTTGTTTGTTTGACGGCATCGATCGAAATGGCGGCACACAATGAAGACTAGAAACCTAGATCTACGTCTGCTAGCGAAGAAGAACAATGGAGTACCAGTGAAGAGGAAGATGCAATTGTTTTCTGCTCTTACAATCTCTCCCAGCAAAACGGAAAAAGAGCAAACATAATTTTTTAATAGCCTGGATTTTTTATATCATATAAAATTGGTCGTTCCTCCAGACATTATATAAAGGCTTCTGCAGTCGCCATTTATGTGTTTGTTTTGAAGACCGCGGGTCCCTAGGGTTCACGCATGCGCAGTGACCCCTTGATTGCATGTGTATATCAGAGTCAAACATACACATGCGAAACAGACTGGTGTGAACACTCTGGTTTGGTGCATGCCGAAAACAGAGTGAAAAATACACATCGTCTGAATGCTCTGGACGCTTGTGTATTTTTGACTCTGATATACACATGCAAATTGGCTGCGCAGAGTGGTGTGAACAGAAAATAAAATATACACATCGAAAATACACGCGGAAAACATACTGGTGTGTACACTCACTTAATATAGTCAATTTGTGCTGCAGACCGATAATCGTGCTCTTCAATACCTTGATGCAGCGAAGTTTGAAAGCCCAAAAGTAATGTGGCGGCGCTTTTTTATTTGAGTCACCTTTAACAAGTTATAGTTCTTACGGATTGTACACCTAACTATTATGGATACCAAGCCTCTGATATAAAGATTAAACTCTCAAGTTCCAGACTGTGAAATTTGCTAGCGACTCAGCTTTGTTGTGCGGTTGTGTCGGTGTCAGTTTAATGTGACTGGCTGATGCAGGAGTCATGGTATCCCCGCCCTGTCTCGTGGGTGGCAGCACATAATATTGTCAGACGTCAGTCTTGGGGCCCGTCCACAATATAGCCTATATAGTGCTGATGTTGGCCGTTAAACTAACACAACATCAACAAGTCTAAACGCCAATAGGGTCTGGCATGAAGACAAATCGTGAACAGGGTTGACATACAATAAGCACAGTCGCGTGTTGTTTGTCTGGTGTTTTTTCATTTCTTGAACCATCATAGTCAAATCAATATTTGTGTGAATCTCAGATAGTAATGAAAGGGGGGATTTAACTACGCAGGTTTTGATTAAAAGCTGGAACTGTGATTATCTTTTTGTTTGCGGGATTATTCGCTCCGTCCACCTAATTATCAGAGTCATATTTGACAGGATTCTTTGTGAATCATGGTTTTCTGGGGAATGGAATTTTTAATCAGGATATTTTGCTCCTAAAGACGGCCACTGCAGCCATGTAAAATCTTTACAACGACGTAAGGTGTGGTAAACCCTATTTGTCATTCCGCGGTTTCAAGCCTTGGCCACAATTGAAGAAGCATAGATAGAATCGTATTTAACAGTTTCAGCATTGGAGTCGGATATGCTTTGGTGTGTTTGATTCTTGAAGACACCGACATCAATTAAAATATATTGCGGACGAGTCCCAAATCTAACGTCTGAGACTAAGAATATTAAGTTTTGTCCCTGAGAGACGGACTTTAAAGTCATATCTAAAGTCTCCACTCCTAATCACGAAGTTCTAAATCCCAATATTGCCATCATCTCATTTCGCGGTTTCAGACATTGGCCGCAAGAGGGGGGAACATTGCTGCACAGGCTGGCTCAGGCGATAGAGCGTTGGTCTCCCGGTCGCCCGGTTCGCAGTTCAAAACAAATTTGTTTGTCCGATTTCGTCCCCCTACTGGATGGGATGGTGTCAGGACTGCATTGGTACGTGACCAGTTGAGTCCAGGTCTCCCCACCCTGTCTCGTATGTGGCAGCACATAAAATTGTCAGACGCCGGTCTTCGTGCCCGTCCACAATATAGCCTATAGTTCTAATGCTGGCGTTGAGGTATCAACTTCTAAATTTGTTTTGGTTCGGTGACGAGCGTCCATTTGCCATCTTCTTTGTTTGATGTTCAGCTAGAAAGGCACGATTCTAGTAAACAAGTTTATGTATATTACCGGTTAATTTTCCAAATTACAGTTAAAGGTGTTTTCCGACGTTGCGACAGAAAAGTATCAATGTTTCCCTGTATTCATCAGCATCGCGGTGGTTTACAACTCGTCGAACGCCGTCTCATTCTTGTATCTTCCGATGTGTCGTTCACTCACCACAGCATTGCACTCACGACTCAAAGCCTTGCGGTTTATCGTAAAAAGCTTCATCCTTGAAAAGCTAGATCTTCCTGCGTAGTACGTAGGATGCGGGATTCACTGTAAATGTAGTCATATCTGGAACACGTTGGAATTAACTGTGACACCTCTCTTGGACGTCATGTCTTTACTAAGTCAACAGTTTAGTAAACAATAGAACATAAGGTTTTATGTAAGTCGTTAGCTCTGTTGTAGTCTGTTGAGTTAGAGAGGCAGTGGTTATATTGTTCAATCTTTGTATTGATGAACCTGTCTACCTCTCCATTCTCTATGGGTAGGGGGGGGGGGGGGGCACTGTAGCCCTGGGCTAGGAAATCCGCTCAGGAGGTTCATGGTTCGAGCCCTGACGATTTCGCCACCTGACGGTTTGGCCAGTGTCAGTTTAACGTGGTCGACTGAGACCGGAGTCGTAGTATCCTTACCCTCTCTCGTGTGTGGCAGCACATAAAATATCTATATATTTATTTATCTCTCTATCTATCTATCTATACACCTGTCTGTCGTTTCATCTATCTATTTGTGTATATCTATCTACCAAATTATAATTTTTTTTTAATTATCAATATTTTTCTACGTAGTACTTCCTCAATAGGTTTTTCCCCCTCCCTTGTTCCCTTCTTTCCTCCCCTTTTCTCTATAGTAGTAGTAGTAGTAGTAGTAGTAGTAGTAGTAGTAGTAGTAGTAGTAGTAGTAGTAGTAGTAGTAGTAGTAGTAGTAGTAGTAGTAGTAGTAGTAGTAGTAGTAGTAGTAGTAGTAGTAGTAGTAGTAGTAGTAGTAGTAGTAGTAGTAGTAGTAGTAGTAGTAGGTTAGAAAGGGACAGCCACAAACCTAGGTCTAGCTTAGACCAACAGATAAGACAAGTAGACAAAGACACATTTTTAGACAAATGACACGGACGGGGATCGAACCCGCACCTTCTACTCGGCACCCATCGCCTTGCCAAGGCGAAGACCAGTGTGCTTAACCACTCTGCCATCGGCTTTCACAAAAAATGAAAGCTCCTGTCAGAGGGCTTTACACACGGCTTGCCTTGACTGAGAAATCGTACTTTGCTGAGTAAGACCTGTCCAAGTTTTTATTACAGAACGTGAACAAACTAGTTTCTCTATAGGATCCCGAAGTATTCATGTTAGCCAGAATAAATAATAGAATTATGATACAGAGAAGCAGGCCAACAACTATACCTAGGTTTGTGGCTGTCCCTTTCTAACCTAGTAGTAGTGGTAGTAGTAGTAGTATTAGTAGTAGTAGTAATAGAAGTAGTAGCAGCAGCAGCAGCAGCAGTTGTAGCGTTACACTTTATATAATCACTCTTTTGTTTTATTTTTGTTTTTGTTTAGTGAAGGGAGTGGAAGTAACCAGTGTGTTATTTTAAAACTGTAGACTGTTTGAAAAGTAGACCTTGTTTAACCAGCAAGCGATGTATTTTCAGCTTCCTCTTTGATATTAAAATGTGAACATCAGGAAATGCGTAGGAATCAGCTGAGGACATTGAACTCTGGGATCTAGGACTCTCCCTTCTTCTTTAAATCCAAATAACGATTTTTTTTTTAAATTTGGTTAGTTTGCTACAATATGTAATGGAGGGTCGGTGGTGGTGGTCAGAAAGTAATACAAGCAGACAGAGAGAGAGAGAGAGAGAGAGAGAGAGAGAGAGAGAGAGAGAGAGAGATACATTTCATCTTAAACTTCGTTTTTTATGCGTGATTCCTATCAGTGTCTTGAGCCTAAAATGTAGAAGTAGAGAGAGAGAGACAGTAATACATTCATAAAGGTCATTGACCAACAAAGGAGAATGTGACGATTTAAATTTTTAATAAATCGATAGAAGAGTGAATCTTAAATTTGTTGATCTCAGAAAAGAAACGCTGTTCCAGTTTTGAAAACTATTTGTCTATAATTATGTCTGTCTGTTTAACTGTAATTTTATCTTAACTTTCTAAACGGTCACCGTCGAGTTGACGTAAAATATGTTGGTTTCTTCACGTCTGACCTGAGCAGTGAGGTTATCTTGTGGACGGGTCCCATGACTTACACACAGAGACAGTGTGAGGGGCGCCATTCCTCAAGTCTCAGCTTGTCAATTATTTTGATACTTATCCAACCGTTTGACGAAACAGGACAAATAAATTTCTGACAAACCCTGGGTTTTAAATCGCGGACTTCCATATTGGGAGACCTCTCGCACCAGTTCGCTTCCAAAAATGTTTACCATCGGGAAGTGACAAAAACTACCATAGCCAATACAGTGCGGATATTCGACATTAAACCAACTCAACTCAACTCAACTCAACCAACCTGGCTCGAAACCTGCGTTCAAAGTATTTTTTCGATCTGCTCCGCTACTGATTGGGTCGGTTTCCGTACAAGTTATGATATCCCCGCACTGCATGTGTGTGGGCATTACTATAAAACGCCAGACTTTAGTCTTGGAACTAGTCCACAACATGGTCTATATAATGTTGACGTAAGACGACAAACTACAAACAACCATTACCAACATGTCCACTCCAGCTTACACAGAATGGAGACTTGATTTAAATTCCAAGATAAACAAGCCTAGAGCTAAGAGTGGTGTTTCTCTTTTCTCTATCTTGGTCTCACTGAAGGTGTTCCCCCACCACCATGCCAACTCACTCTTTCACTCTATTAGTCTAACGTCTCATGGATAAGGTCTGCGAAAATGGTACGTGCTGCTGTCACACATAGACAGAGCGGGGCTTGCAGATCATAATTATTGAGGACTTCTGTTTTTGGCGCGTTGGCCCTCGGGTAGAACATCGGCTTCCGACGCAAAAGGTCCGTGGTTCGAGCCCTGGCGATTTTTCTCCCTACTTGTTGGGTCGGTGTCAGTTTAATGTGACCAGCTGAGACAGAAGTCATAGTATCCCCGCCATTTCTCGTGTGTGGCTGCACATAAAAAGTGTCAGACGTCAGTCTTGGGGTCCGTCCACAATATAGCCTATAAAGCGCTTACGTTCGACGTTAAACTAACTCAACCCAACTATGTCATTACGCTGGCAACGACCACAACCAGTAGCTCTACATGTTGATCTTTCAAGAGGGTTTCAGTCGCTAACTCCCTATTGTTCAACCACAACCACAACCACAACCAGTAGATCTACATGTTGATATTTCTAGAGGGTTTCAGTCCCAACTCCCTATTGTTCAACCACAACCACAACCACAACCCGTAGATCTACATATTGATATTTATTTCAAGAGAGTTTCAGTGGCTAACTCCCTATTGTTCAACCACAACCACAACCAGTAGATCTACATGTTGATGTTTCAAGAGGGTTTCAGTGGCTAACTCTTCATTGTTCAACCACAACCACAACCACAACCAGTAGATCTACATGTTGACATTTCAAAGGGGTTTCAGTCCCCAACTCCCTATTGTTCAACCACAACCACAACCAGTAGATCTACATGTTGATATTTCAAGAGGGTTTCAGTGCCTAGCTCCCTATTGTTCAACCACAACCACAACCACAACCACAACCAGTAGATCTACATGTTGATATTTCAAGAGGGTTTCAGTGCCCAACTCCCTATTGTTCAACCACAACCACAACCAGTAGATCTACATGTTGATATTTCAAGAGGGTTTCAGTGCATAACTCCCTATTGTTCAACCACAACCACAACCACAACCAGTAGATCTACATGTTGATATTTCAAGAGAGTTTCAGTCCCCAACTCCCTATTGTTCAACCACAACCACAACCAGTAGATCTACATGTTGATATTTCAAGAGGGTTTCAGTGCCCAACTCCCTATTGTTCAACCACAACCACAACCACAACTACAACCAGTAGATCTACATGTTGATGTTTCTAGAGGGCTTCAGTCGCTAACTCTATATTGTTCAACCACAACCACAACCACAACCAGTAGATCTACATGTTGATATTTCAAAGAGACTCAGTCGCGAGCTCCCTATTGTTCAACCACAACCAGTAGATCTACATGTTAATGTTTCTAGAGGGCTTCAGTCCCCAACTCCCTATTGTTCAACCACAACCACAACCACAACCAGTAGATCTACATGTTGATATTTCAAGAGGGTTTCAGTCCCCAACTCCCTATTGTTCAACCACAACCACAACCACAACCAGAAGATCTACATGTTGATGTTTCTAGAGGGCTTCAGTCCCCAACTCCCTATTGTTCAACCACAACCACAACCACAACCAGTAGATCTACATGTTGATATTTGAAAGGGTCTCAGTCGCGAGCTCCCTATTGTTCAACCACAACCACAACCACAACCACAACCAGTAGATCTTCATGTTGATATTTAAGACGGCTTCAGTCCCCACTCCCCCTTGTAGCTGTGTGCCTTGGCCATGACGTGTCAGGGTTCAGCGAGCGATAGGTCAAGTTCGAGGTCAGGGTGCATTGCGTGACCTCCGGGTGGGTGACTACGTGCCAGACGCTCTGCGGCCGCGCCGGACAGCCGGACAGTCGGACAGTCGGACACGCCGGACAGGTCAAATAGTCGTGACCACTGCAGAACTAGGACAGCGCATTACCGAGCATTGGATTGTATGTAGAGCAGGGGGCTTAGTGTGATTATAAGCTTAGTTATTATTATGATTTTACCGTTACAGGACCCCTGGTTATTCGTTATGAATGTAGTGGGCAGGTGAAGTGAACTACTTCGCCTGTCTGTCCGTTAGTCTATGTGTATGTTTCTGTCTCTTTATAAATATCTATATCTCTCTATATCCTTTCACTCTCACTCTTTCTCCCCCCTCTCTCTCTTTCCCCCCTCTCTCTCTTTCGCTCTCTCGCTCCCTCTCTCTCTTTCCCTCTCTCTCTCTATTTCCCTCTCTCATTTTTTCTCTTCCCTCTCTTGCTCTCTCTCTCTCTTAC
This sequence comes from Elysia chlorotica, assembly GCA_003991915.1. Classification (NCBI taxonomy): domain Eukaryota; kingdom Metazoa; phylum Mollusca; class Gastropoda; family Plakobranchidae; genus Elysia; species Elysia chlorotica. The sequence continues at coordinate 248,146 of RQTK01000589.1, read as the reverse complement.
TTTCCCTCTTTTTTTTAATCCGCTACCCCGTCTCAATCTTACGGTCGAACAAACTATTATCTATTGATTGTGTTTTATTTTTTCGTCTATGTTTGTGGCCATTTTATCTATGTCTACCTCCATTCTCTGCGCTTTGGTTCCTCTAAATGTTGAAATTTCCCATAACAACAGTTTTGAATTTTTCTATGATAGTGCTGGAGTATCTCTCTATATATGCTGCTGTTTCCGCAATGATCATCTATCACAGCTGACCCTCTACACAACAGTTACCTTACAGTGGCTGGTTGCCTGGTAGCTGAGAACCGGGCGGCCCAGGTCTGTGACTTGATGCTTAAGTCAGCAGGCAGAAACACCCGCTGCTAGATTCTCTTTGTGCCTGTCAGTGTCACTCAGTCTGACCGGGGGTAGTCAAGGCCTTGCGGAATCAGGCCCTGTGGCGAAGTTCATGACGATGAGAAACGGACCCGGGACTGTACAACCTGTTGCTAGATTCTGTTTTGTTTTTGTCAGTGTCAATTAAGGTAGCCCAACACTGGCGATTTCGGGGTCTATATACAAAGTGAAGACGCTAGGCGAGGGATACTGCACCGGCGTACAATCAGAGCCAATCACCAATTCAAAAATTCCACGTCGGCCTAAGGGACGTCATTATGTCTACCGCTTTCTGTGCGTATTTCAAAGCCTGTAATGGTTGCTGCTGCAGCCTGACCGCATGGAATCTAGATATATATAATTATATATATAAGTCTAGGGTGCCCAGGGGCTACTGCGGTTGGACTGTCGAAATTCCCGGCTCGCAGGGGCAAAACTGAGGGGGGGGGGGGGTAAATTGGGTTGGAAGATAGATAATAGGAAGGGAGACAGACTTCGAGATAGTTTGATAGAGAGAGAGGGAGAGACAGAGAGAGAGAGAGAAGGGGGATGATAGGAAGGAGGACAGACAGTCAGAGAGAGAGAGAGAGAGAGACAGTGTAAGAGAGATTCAGAGAGTGAGAGAGAGGCACAGCAGAGAGTAGATAGAGAGGAAGACAGGCAAATAGACATCGATAAATTACATAGATAGATAGATAGATAGATAGATAGATAGATAGATAGATAGATAGATAGATAGATAGATAGATAGATAGATAGATAGATAGATAGATAGATAAAGAGAGAGAGAAAGAGAGGGAGAGAGAGAGAGAGAGAGAGAGAGAGAGAGAGAGAGAGAGAGAGAGAGAGAGAGAGGAGAGAGAGAGAGAGAGAGAGAGAGAGAGAGAGAGAGAGAGAGAGATACATGTAGAGGGGCCGGTGAACTATCGATAATTTCCCGGCGGTCACTGACCCTGCTGCTAGTTCTAGACGTGGAATGAAATGAGGAAGCAACTATTTTTTTTTCTCTTACTTTTGCACTAAACAAAAATGTAACAAAAAAACAGCAGCAACAACAGCTAATTTGCATCATATATACGTACATGTAACATATCTTTATCTCCCCTTTCTCTCTCTCTCTCTCTCTCTCTCTCTCTCTCTCTCTCTCTCTCTCTCTCTCTCTCTCTCTATCTCTCTCTTTCTCCCTCCCTCTCTCTTTCTCTCCTACTATCTCTCTTAAGAATGCTTCTCTATTTTCTTCCATCTATCTATGTATCTATCTATCTATCTATCTATCTATCTATCTATCTATCTATCTATCTATCTATCTATCTATCTATCTATCTATCTATCTATCTATCTATCTATCTATCTATCTATCTATCTATCTATCTATATTTTTCCCTCGCCCCTGACCCCTCTCCACCCCATCTATAGGCCTATGTCAATATTTCTGGATCAAGACAAAGAAATAAAAAAAAAAAAAAAAAAGACCCAGCAAAAACTCATTTTTTGTATGAAGTTCCTTTCTCCCGGAATTCTGGAATTTGCTTGCAGCAGGTGAGCGTTTACCTGTCTGTAGATGAATGTTCCTGTCTCAGTGGTTGTGTTTGCCTGTGTAAGTGTCTGCCCCCTGTCTGTATATGAATGTTCCTGTCTCAGTGGTTGTGTTTGCCTGTGTAAGTGTCTGCCCCCTGTCTGTAGATGAATGTTCCTGTCTCAGTCTTTCTGTGGGTGTGTGTGTGTGTGTGAGCGCTCCTCGCATAACATTGACTGCGAGTCTGTCTGTGCTTGTGTGTATGTGTGTCCTCTGTATGTCCCAATCTGTATCTCTGTGTGTATGTGGGTGTCTGACTGTATGTCTGAAAGTCTGTATGTGCCCCTGTCTGTATATGATGTGTCTGTGTGTCCGGTTGTCTGGGTCCCTGTCTGTATGTGCATGTGTGTGTGTATGTGTGTGTGTGAGCCTGTGTGTGTGAGCCTGCATAGTGGCTGCAAGACACATGGGTGTCTGTATGTGATGCTCCGTGTGTCTTTGTGTTTGTCTCTATGTGTCTGTGTGTCTGTGTCTGTGTATCTGTATTTATGTGTCTGTATGTCAATGGCTCTGTCTCTAAGTGTCTGTGTGTCTATATGTCTGTGTGTGTCTATATGTCTGTGTGTGTCTATATGTCTGTGTGTGTCTATATGTCTGTGTGTGTCTATATGTGTCTGTGTGTGTCTATATGTGTCTGTGTGTGTCTATATGTCTGTGTGTGTCTATATGTCTGTGTGTGTCTATATGTCTGTGTGTGTCTATATGTCTGTATGTGTCTATATGTCTGTGTGTGTCTATATGTCTGTGTGTGTCTATATGTCTGTGTGTGTCTCTATGTCTGTGTGTGTCTGTGTGTCTATGTGTGTATGTGTGTATATGTCTGTGTGTGTCTATGTGTTTACGAGTGAGCGCGCCTGCGAGTCTGTCTGGAACGTGTCTCTCTGTGCGGCGAGGTGGCGAGGTCAAGTCAGGCCAGGCTGCGGTCTCTCTGCTCTCCCTGGTCTCCCTGCTCTCTCTGCTCTCTCTGGTCTCTCTGCTCTCCCTGGTCTCTCTGCTCTCTCTGCTCTCTCTGGTCTCTCTGCTCTCTCTGCTCTCTCTGGTCTCCCTGCTCTCTCTGCTCTCTCTGGTCTCCCTGCTCTCCCTGGTCTCTCTGGTCTCTCTGCTCTCCCTGCTCTCTCTGGTCTCTCTGCTCTCTCCCTGGTCTCCCTGGTCTCTCCCGTCGGACGATGACACCAGGCCAGGCCGGCCATCTAGGTCACGCCTTGACCTCTTTGTGTTGCGCGCGTGTGTGTGGCTCTCTCTTGGATGTGAGTGTGTATGGGTCTCTCTCTCTCTCTCTCTCTCTCTCTTTCTCTCTCTCTCTCTCTCTCTCTCTCTCTCTCTCTCTCTCTAATTGTCAAACACACTATCCCCCTCCTTTTTTTTATCGTTTGCCTGTCTGTCTGCCTGTCTCTCATTCTTTATGTTTCTCTAATATTCTGTCTCTCTATGTGTCTTTCTATCTCTGTCTGTCTATCTGTCTGACTGATTGTCTCACTACCTCTCTTTCTTTTTTTTTTCTTTCCTATCACTCTTTCTCCCCACTCTCTATCTGTCTCTCTGTCTTTCCCGTCTCTTTCCTTTCCTTCTCTCTCCCTTCCGACTCTCTCCCATGTCCCTTCCCCCCTCCCTCTCCCTCTCTGTCTCTCTCCCATCTCAATTGCACTGGCTGCCAGTGAGACAGAGAATAGAATATAAGCTTGCTGTTTTTTGTTTTAAGTCTTTGCATAAGACATCTCCCCAGTATTTACAAGACTACATGCACCTTTACTGTCCTAGGCGTGCTCTGAGATCTTCCAGTGACACATTAACTTTATGTCTCCCATCCAGAAAGTATAAATTCTATGGTGAACGATCTTTCGACTATGCTGG
>RQTK01000589.1:168971-238299 GCA_003991915.1 Elysia chlorotica | reverse complement strand
CATCATCATCATCATCATCATCATCATCATCATCATCATCATCATCATCATCATCATCATCATCATCATCAACATCATCATTATTATTATTATTATTATTATTATTATTATCACCACCATCATCATCATCTTTAAGTTCCTTTTTACCCGCATTTTCGATGATACTCGACGTAGGTCCATATATAATTTAAATTGGGTTCGAATGTTGTTAAACCCGGAAAGATCCCCATTCGATAGATCTAGAATTCATTAAAGCGTGTAACCTTACAACCCATTCCCAGAGAACTTGGTATAATTCAGGTTTGAACCTATCTCACCCCTTCCCCAACTCCCGGCATTGAGATCAAAGCATCATTAAGGCTTGTAAACCTACCCCCCACCCCCTCCCTCAAATCCCCTTTTCGTGTTTTATATCCCCCGCACTCACACAGACACACATACAGACCCCAACCTTCCACATCCATCCCAGGGAGGGAGTTCAAACAAACAGGACAATCCGATGATTGAAAGAGGGTGTGAGCAACCTTTGGTCTGCAAAGAAATTAAAATCTTTTTTAGTCTGAGAGAAAGACTCTGTGATGACCACCAGGCAACTAGACATCTCAATTGTCGATTTCCTGATGACCAGTGCCTTTTCTGTCCACCAGCCCAAGTAGATTATTAGCATAGGCACAAAACTCAATAAGTAAAAATCAAGAAATACATGTATGTACTTCTCTCTTGTAATACAGTCCTACACATTATACGAACCGCTTTATACATCATCTCATATACCTCATTTCTTAAGTACAACGTACTTATGATTTAGAAAATCAATTAATTTTTCTAAATAAGATAGGAAAGTACACAACTGAAGTGATGTGTAATATAAGCCACACAAAAATACATTGTGGTCTTTGCATTAATTTGACTCTGAATATCCTTTCTCTCTCTACCTTACCATCTTTCTCGATTTTCTTTCTTTCTCTCTCTATGTTTCCTAACCATACAAATAATGAAGTTTTAAAGTTTTTTTGTCAGGTTTATGTCAAGATTGGTGTATAAAAATGCCATCACAGCATAGGCCCGACAATGCAATATACGATTCAAAATGAAATATTGGATTCATGAACGTTAGATTAATTAATGTTGTACGCGGTTTGCCTAACCCAATGTGGACTGGGCTTTTTGTGTTACCAACTCAACCAGACATAAAGGGTAAGAAAATAATTATAAATTCGCCTTTTTGGCACACAGTTGGCCGCAATGGACTGTCTATCATGAGGAGACAGACAGAGGAGCCACCAATCTCGTAAGTCATGTAGAGTTATAGGCGAAGGTTTTGATCGTTGATACACAGACACTAGGCCAGACTATGGATTGGCTGAACCACGACTTGGTCTAGAGTGTTTACATTCTAGGCTAGACCTAGGCGTAGAGTTCACGCGTGACTAGTTTGTCACTTTGACACACCGCAAGGTTCAGGTCACAATCACACCACACCACACCGCTTCACGCTCTTTGCTTGTGGTGGCTGTTCGGCTAAGGCGAGATAGGGACAGGGAGGTAGATATAAGTATAGGGGAGAGAGGGTGAGAGGGAGGTAGATTATATAGTAGAGAGAGGGAAAGAGGGAGGTTGAGATAGAGTACAAAGAGAAAATACACTAGATACTATTGTTATAATTATAGGTAAATAGTTTGAACGTAGACGGAGATATTGATATGTTTAGAGAAATAAATAGAGAAATAACGAGATATAGAGGAAAGGAAGGAGAGAAAGAGGGAAAAAAAGAAATAGTCGAATAGCAACAAATCTAAGTTCAGTTATGCAATTTAAACAAAGTACTACATCCAGCGATTAAATCTTGAAAGATATGAATTGTCCAAGGTACGATAATGTACTGCTCTTTTTAGTCTAGTCGAGAAAATAGGGCTCTCGCCAGTCGCTTTAAACCGGAAATAAGCATTTAGAACGAAAGGCAATTCGTGTTATCAAAGGCGAAAGAGTAGATTATTAGCGAATGTACATGGAGCTATTTTCATTTCCAAAGTTTCCCATATCTGTACCACAGTGCGAACAAAAAATTATAGTGGAGCTACTGCACGAGCAGGATAGTCTAGTCTCAGTAGTCTGGCGACCCAGCTACGTCGGCAAAAACCTCTTCGACCTTCTGTGATCTCTCTCTCTCTCTGAAGCTGCGCGCACTAGCGCGGGAAGAGAAGAATCTGATATGCGGGAGAGAGGGAGACAAAATTGTAAAGAGTGGGCTGTGAGATAGAGAGAGTGAAAGAGTGAGATAGAGAGAGTAAAAGAGAGAGAGGGTGAGAGAGAGAGAGAGAGCACTCCGCCCGACCAGTCGAACCAGGCGGGCACAAACAACCAGGAGGCAGACGTCGCGACGTCAATGCTGACGTCATAGGCTAGACAGGCTTATTTTGATCGCTGCTTAGAACGGGATGTCCCAAAATATAAACAGGTCTATATTCATTTCACGCCAGACCATGTATAAAATACAGGGTTCTAATATGAATTGTGCCCTACAGTTGATCATTTTTTCAATCCATTGAAACTTTAAACCATATTAAGAAATAGAAGGGAGAATTGAAATAAAAAACAACAATAACTATCTAGGCCAAAGCAGGGGGAGGTGAACGGATCGTCCACGTTGCTCATCGATGAGTTGCACATTCAAGGTTATCCTGTTTCACTTGCACAGTGATGTAAAGACGCTTTGCTATAGTTTTTTGCCACAACGAAAGCAGTTTTATTGAAAAGTAGTTCGTACGATGTTCTGAATTGTCCAATTGTGAAACGTCAAAATGATTAAATTGAGCCTCGTTTGTCTCATTCTGTTAGCGTCCATTGTGTCTGAACATGAACATCAATGATGGAACAGCCAAATATTCGGTGCCCTTCCCAGCCGCAAAGTTACGCCTAGTCTAGTCGCTAGGCTAAGCTTATCCAAGCCGCCCCATTGCTTGCTTGCTCGCTACGTCAGTCTACTCTAGGTCGGCCCAACGAGCAACGAACAAACTGAGTCTAGCCGTCTGCGCTGCCTGTGAATGTGCTGTAAAGTTGCGGTGGATTAGACTGCGAGCAGGTCTGGCGAAGGCAAGGTGTGTACGTAATCTAAATCTGGATTTTGAAGCCTTTTCTCACTTCATCTTGTACAAATGCACGTGAAAAGTGGACTTACTTGGATTATTTCTCAACGAAAGTGTCGTTCGCTGTTATATCTAGATCTAGATCAAGCTAACGCTTTGGAAAAGGATCTCGATCTAGATCTAGATCTAGACCCCAATGCAGGTCTAGGAAACATTTCAATTCTATTTGGAGGATTTTATTGTGATCAATGGAAGACTACAGATCGCATGTGAACCCCCATGTAAAGCGGGTTGTGCGAAATTTTCAAACTGCTGCAGTTCGCAGTCTGTGTGGTCCTAATATATTGAGTGATAGTTTTTATGGCGATTTAGACCTTGACTTGTCGACGATGGGCAGTGGAGACAACGGTTTTCACAAAGGTCTCATTGCTAGATCTAACTCGAAAAAGCAACCTGTGGAAAAACCTGATTACGATAGGAACTTCGTTGCCCCCGCCCCATATCCTCCCCAACAAATGCCTGTTTTTGGCCCAGTAGACACCTCAAGAAGCGAACGTTCCGATACCAAATTAGAAGGTGAAACAATAGCCTGTTTTACAGTTGGAGGTGAGAAACGTCTTTGTTTGCCTCAAATTCTTCATACAGTATTGCAAGAATTTAAACTTCCTCAAATCAACGCCGTTTGTGATGATCTGCACATCTTTTGCTCGAGATGCAGTCCAAGCCAATTGGTAACTTTAAAACTCATGCACATTTTACCAGAAACGGCTCCAAGCTGTGGATTAATCACCAAAACAGACGCCGAAAGGCTGTGCAATGCATTACTCCATAGTAACCCTGAGCGGAGTATGGAACCCCCAACACCGAACAGTTTCAAAGTATACCACGAATGCTTCGGAAAATGTAAAGGAATATTCAACCCAGAGGCTTACACAAGAGCGGATTCAAAGTGCATACGTTGTGTCGTCTGCTATGGAATATTCGCCCCTGCCAAGTTTGTGTGCCATTCTCACAAATCTCCCGAGAACCGCACATGCCACTGGGGTTTCGACTCGGCCAAGTGGAGATCTTATCTTCTGTTGGCGAAAGATCAAAACTTGAATGATGGTCTTTTGCAAGATGCTCTTGACGAGGTCAAAGCACGATTTGACCCCACTCATAAAAGCAAAAGGAGACAGGTAGGCTATGGTTCAGAATCATATAAAACCTCACCTGATTTTAAATTTGTTCACCGTAGATCTAGCCAACATGTCTGAACGTATTGAGCAAGTTGTTGATTTGGTTTAACGTCCAACACCAACACTGTATAGGCTATATTGTGGACGGACACCAAGACTGACGTCTGACAATTTGCTGCTACACATGCGTGCAGCAAGCCAGCTACCTGGAAGGGGGTCCACTGATGTGGATGTTGCCCCAGTACCTGCACGTTAATCAAAATACCGATGATGATGATGATGATGATGATGACACATGAGACATGGCGGGTATGGGTATACCATGACTCCTGTCTTAGCCGGTCACATTAGACTTACACAGACACAACCAGCAGGGAGTCACCGCCAGTGTATACATGTACAAGTTAGACTTTACATTTCTATGGTTTCTATAGTCTACTTTCTTGTTGTAGCAAGTTACAGTTAACAGAAAAAAAATTATATTAATACATTGTAGTAACATAGATCAATCTAGAAATATATTTTCATCTTAAGCTCTCGAATGACGAAAGGGAGGGATGCTTTCAAGTACACTCATCTTTGCCCCTAATCGAAATATAATTCTTGGGCCTAAGACATTAGATGTGGGCTTCTATTTACGACTTAGAAGGGTGGATTTCAAAGACCAAAATGAATATATGTAACCTTTGCAGTTTTAAAAAGTAAACCAGACTCATCTATGAAACATAAACTGTTTCACATAATATAATCCCTTCTATGGCTTAGACTGCGTGCAGATCTAGATCTAACTAGATTTAGTTCTCTGTAAAATAAAGTGTGCCATGGCTTACATAGTAGTTCATGTACAGGGTTGTGCTACATTCTGCCTCACTTAAATAAGAGGTGACAGTTATAGATTTGTAATATAAATGCGTCAACTATCAATGTACTTGTCAGGACAGTGTGTATGCCAGAAATCTATCTGATCGGGCTCCATGACTTGGCATACGCATAGGATGTCACTTTTGTCAAGTTTTCTTCTTTCAGGTCTCCCCTATGTGCAGACGGCACACATAATAGATATGAGACGGCACGGCTAGACATAGACAAAGCTGGATCTAATCGCGTCGCTGTTATCTATCTTGTCATATGATATATACAATGTACTTATCAAGGTTTTTAAAATATTTTAGAACTAGTTAGATCTAGGTCTGAATAACCTCTCTTAGAAGTTCGGATTTTTGTTCGTGATAACGGGCAATAATTGTTGTAAATTATCACAAATCACATGTATGTAACATTTTAAATGACTTTCCGTATTCTCAATTGTTTTTTTTTTATTCGCATGCTTTCTAGCTAAGTGTTTTGTGATTTATTGAAAAAAAAAAAGGGGGGGGGGGTATTAGCGGAGTGGAGTTTGGCCTTTGAGGTTTTATTGTGGAGACTGAAAGTTTTTGGAAACCAAATTTTAAATCTTTTAAGGTTAAAAACTCATACATATAATCTTTCATATACATTGCACCTATACACCGAAAATGACAAGTGTGATTGAGGCGGGAAGTGGATTCCTCTTTGGTATAGTTATTACTTAACCGTTTTTAACCTGTCACCGTGTCACGATCTATATGATGACTTTGTCAGATACGCCGTTTTTTGTTTTTTGTTCTTTCTCTCCATCTCTCTTATCAAACATAAAGATACTACAGTGCGACCTATTGAAACAAAAGTAATGGTATCCCCGCTCTTCCTCTGTGTGTTAGCACGTAACACTTAAACTTAAATAAAAAATTGATACATATGTGTGCCCCATCTGGGACTCTTCCCAAGTACAAAAGTTTGTTTCCTCGGTTTCAACAAAGTCCTGCATCTGGCGATCGGTTGTTTTACAACGTCTTGCAATGGCCAAGTGTCTGTGTACCGTCTAGCCAATGTCCAGTGTCTAGCCCTGTCACCTGTGTGTCTGTGTGTCGTCTTCGCTTGGTCCACGACACACTCGGACAGTGCAGTGACAGCTAGCTGTCCACCTGAGAGACGACAAGGATTTATCTCTGGATCTGTAATAGCCTGTCAGTGCAGCCCACGCTCAGTGAGGCAGGAGCACACTGGGCCTGGTCAGTTCATTATTGTCCAGCTAGCCAAGCAAGCTAGGGAGAGATTTGCTGTGTGCACATGTAGGCTTTGGTGTGTACAAGAAATATAAAAACATACAAAATCGATACTTCTGTCGCTTAAAAAATATAACATTAAATTTTGACTGTGTACATTGCGTTTTTTAATTAAAAAAAAAAACACACACAAAAAAAAAACAAAACAAAACAAAGACAACATAAAAACAACAACAAAATAACAAATAAACAAACCGCACACAGAGCGCTCCAGTAGTATTAATGACATCACAATTGTGTCTTAATATGCAACATTATCGAGCGGGCAATTTGTTCGCATGTGTATCCTTTATCTATTGGATGTGGCCAAGACACTTTCCAATAAGAAATAGAGACAAATGGGATCTAAAAATAGTACATGTATAGCCAGCCCAATTCACCGGGAACAGTGATCTCATGGCGAGATGTAAATCTGTAAAGGTAGACTGCTATAGACACTCAGTCATAACTGAGATGACTAGGTGTTCATTCAATTGTATCCGTACCGCTTCCCCTAGCTTTGTCCTATATGTCACGGGCTCCAACTAAGATTCGAACCACATACATTCACGTATACAGAGCACTATTGACTGATCTACCAAACGCCCTCCATGTTAGCAGAGACGCGTTCTGTTACCCAACAGTAGTTTTTGTGCACAGGTCAGGTCGGTCGCTTGACTGACCGACGGACGCGCCGGCGGCTGGCCAGCCATTACTACTCCATTCAAGGAGGGCACTGTCTACTGTCTAGCCGGACCGAGTGGCGAGACGGCGGGGGATCCAACAATGCGCGGAGAGAAAGGGTGGGAGGGGCCGCATTGTTCGGAGGGACATTGTGCCGTCCAGTTATCCCTAGGGAGTTGTATCTACTTTCCTCTCTCAATCCCTCTCCGTCTCTCTCCCTCCGCTATCGGTGCATCTCAATGTGTATTGATCCAGACCGTGTATTGGACGACTGATGGTGCAAGCTCACCCCTTTCCAAACTTACTGACGAGACTTCCCGGTATCCTCGCTCGGGGTTGGATCGTTACTCCACTCAATGGTCTATTGGTCTATCTCGATTGCTTTTGCACAGTGATCTCTGTCTTTACTATGATTACTGGTGACCCGAGGGAGGAAAACGCGGAATCACAGTCTCTCTTTCTGTCTTATTTAGATGTCATGTGATGAACTTACAGACCCCCCCCCCCCACACACACACACACACACTCATTTCCACTGTGTTACACTCATAGAAGCTGCGCTTATATTATACTATTGTACCCGGATCGTTCTCTACATTGTAAATTTAGCTACACGGCATGTATTCACTTTATGAAGGTTTTTTCCTGTTTGTTGTCGCTCTTTAGTTTGTAACTAGAGAGAGAGAGAGGTTTTTGTTTCTAGTCCCTCCCCAAACCCTGTCTGTCCATAGACTATCTCTATTTCTCTATTCTCTCCAGTTGGTCTAAATATTGTTTCTGGTTCCTCCCCTAATCCTGTTTGTTCATAGACTATCTATATTCCTCTATTCTCTCCCGTTGGTCTAAAATATTCTCGATCTCGGGCCCACTTTTTTCCAGCGTTCCTCCAACCAGCTTTCTTCTCTTTTATAATGTACGGTGGGGGAAAAGAACCTGTAAAACCGAGCATAGCAGCACAAATGCCAACAGTAATGTACACTGTAGTCCTTTGGCCTCGGCTGGGGCCTCGGAACGCGCTTTGCAGCAGGCATGGGAGGCATGGACACTCATTCACGCACAAATCACGCGCTGCTTCAGCTTGATCCTCCTCTTTCTCTCTCCCAGTCCCTCCCACCCTCCCTCCCCCCTTCATCTCGCCACCGAAATAAAAACGAAGCAGTCCCTAGCTAGCTATACATGGCATATGCCCAGAAAATTAAAGTTTGTGTGTGTGTGTCTCTCTCTCTCTCTCTCTCTCTCTCTCTCTCTCTCTCTGATAGACACACGCGCGCGCAATCATGGCAACATGACTGCACTCATGTCATATGCAAATTAATGATGTATGCACTGATAAGAGTAGTTTAAACAGCGCGAAAAGTGCTGACTGAAACTTCATATACAGTGTAATTTGAATAAAACATGTACACATTCTCGACAGCGTGAAACATGAACGGTCTCTCCAGCTCGAATGGAAGAGTATACTCCCGCATGGGGAAGTAAGGAACAAAACAACCAGTTACCACCCTATAGCAATCTAGACCATAGTTTTATTATTATTATTATTAGTAGTAGTAGTAGTAGTAGTAGTAGTAGTAGTAGTAGTAGTAGTATTTAAAAAAAGTAAAAAAGAACGAGCAAACAAAATTCACGTTATATAATGTCTTTGTAACCCCTTAGTTTGTATGTGGGTGTGTTATCTTAAATAAGATACTCCGATGTAATGATGGATTGATTTCACCCATGAGGCCTTTCTCCAATCAATACTGCATTTGCCTGGGGGTGTCTTATTTGTCAGTTAGACGTGCAAGCATTCCACCGTGCATTTGATTTTGAAGAGAAGCCGCCTTTGATGTCGCCGTCGAACAGCTTACCGAGTTTTTCGGTTTACAAGACATAAATCGACCAAAGCTCTTCAGATTGATGGTGTCGTCTCAACATACAGTGTACTTGTACTAAAGCATCTATAGCGCTTTGACATTGAGTCATATCGGTCGCGTCGGTCTTGAATACTTGTGGTCTGTAGGTCGTGACGGCGGGACCTTTAGACAGAGCACGGAGGTTAGGACCTCCTGCCTCAGCACATGGGATCAGTCAATGGTAATAACATATGCCTTGCGATGACGGGGCACTTAGCGAAGACGATAGGCGTCTAATAATATTATTATGATACTGTAGCTCTGTTCGAGAAAAGACGATCAAATGAGAGATCCGACATTCTCATATCGCAAGGGTGGGATTATGTCATCTGTTATCGTCACGAGGAGCGCAAAGAATGTATTGAACTTGTGCTGCACAACATAATACTTTGTTGACCCAGGACTAGGAGACATTCTGGGGTTCTGCTGCTGTTGTGCCATTGTTACCTGTATCGGTAAACAGGACTGTAGTGAAATGGAGCAGGCACAATGTCATGTCAACGTGAATGATGAAATCCGCATCGACCGAATCATTGCCTCTGCGTCTTTGTAAATTCGTCAACCAACAGCCGTCAATACTCGATTTTTTACTTAGAAATTATTATTGTTAACATATCGATTGCTATTGTTTTTTTCTTTTCTTTTCTTTATTTCTTTCTTTCTTCTTCTGTCAACATGAACAGTGCTAGATACCGATCAGCTCTTGTGGGGTTAAAGGTTCAAATCTATGGGACATTTCGGTGAGGTAAAATTAAAACTATTGAAAGATTGCCGAAGCTTGAAGTATGTTAAATCTCACAATCTGTTCCTTCTTTTAATTTGTTGTTGTTGTGTACTATATTATAAAACATAACTGTAATTTTAATAGTTCACCCAATACGCTCTTGTGACAGTAAAACTAAAACACCTTAGAATCGCCACTAGCTGTACACACAGTGCACTAATTGAACGTTTCCATTACTTGTTTACCGTTGGCAAGTGAATGTAGTACCGTGTTAATGCCAATTCTTAATCTAATTTACGTGTTTCTTGCACTAGTGCGTTTCAAGAGAGAGGAAGTGTGGGAAGTCGGTAAGATTTGTAAGTTATTTACAATACATGTATTGTATTTTCAGCGTTGACATTTTTTCTAAACTAATAGCCTAATACTGTGTACTTGTGTTGTCGTTGCATTTTCATGGATTTGGAAACATCTTCACTTGATATTTCAATCAAACTGATTATATTTCCGGTTCCACAAAAATGATCTTTGTGAGATAGTCTTCGTTGTAAAAGACCGAATTGAGTCTGTATATTTTTTTTAACAGGCCGAAAAACATCGTATACATGTACACATTTATAATCCCACAGCCACAGTCGTAATTTCAAGGATGCATGTATTTTATGTTGTTCAAATCCAACTGGTGCCTTAGTTCTCTGGATTGTTGCGGATGTGTTAACTCAAAGCGAGTGAGTGGGGTGGTGAGGCTGCAGCTGTGCATTGTATTGCAAGCTACGTCTGCTGCAGCAATACTGTAACTGGTCTTGCGTCAGCAGGCCCATAGCGAAAACGAGGACGATAGGTTAATGAATCTGTACGGCCATCCAATTATAGCTTCTTGGAGCCAAAGAGCCATTAGAAAAACCGGTCCCTAAGGGTTGTAAGGGGTGCCATTTTGTCATCCATTAGCGTCGCGTGGATCGCATTGCCTCTGTGTACTGTGTTACAATATTGCAGACAATCATCGGGTACCTTGAATCGATGAACGTGCTACAAGTAGCAGAGAGGGGGAGTCTGAAATTCCCAGACAGCTAAATTGCAATCGTTCCTTCCTCTAGCCGGGGTGCTAAGCTATGGCACGGAATGGCGGGTCGGAGTCTCGGAACTCCATCGCCTGTTTACATTAACGTGGGAGTGAGAGGTGGTTTGGAGGGAGGGGGTATTATATGCAGGCTATGGAATGAGAGAGAGAAATATCAAGAAATTCTAGAAGGATAAATATTGACTATTAGTATTAGAGCCAGAGATCGGTACAGGACAAAGAGAGAGAGAGAGAGAGAGAGAGAGAGAGAGAGAGAGAGAGAGAGAGAGAGAGAGAGAGAGAGAGAGAGAGAGAGAGAGAGAGAGAGAGAGAGAGAGAGAGAGAGAGAGAGAGAGAGAGAGAGAGAGAGAGAGAGAGATATTACATGAAGTGGAAATGGCTCTTTTACGGTGCATACAATCGGAAGATAAGGTCAATGCTACTGCTAGAAGATGCATGGATAAATAAAAAATAAAAGAACAACTCCAATCTCAAGTTGTGCGTCAGCTTGGCACGGTTAACGGCAGTCGAGCTGACAAGGTTGGCGCCACAGCCAGAGCTATGCAGGGGCGGCCTGGCAGATAAGCTGCGGCTTCAAACCTTTTTTTTTCTCTTCTTCCCAGATACCACCTCTCGAGTAAAGTGGAAAACTTCCGCTTGTTGCATCCCTTTGTTTTGTCGTCTAAGTAGTTTGAATCGTGTCGCTTAAGTACATACGTACATGTGGTTTTTTCTTTTTTTTTTTTTTTAATTTTTATTTAAACCGGCCCCCGTGATGTAGACGTGGTGTATCTTGTGTTATAAAATAAAAAATTAATGAAGAAACTGTTTTGAGTAGGCTTGAATTTTAAAACGAACACATCTATAAACATTAATTTGTATTAAATGATGTATAAACATTACTTTGTATTAAATGTGTGTATTATAAATGTTCTTGTTTCGCACATTTTTAAAGCGCCATGAGTACTTGATTCTGGGAAGGGGGGGGGGGTGCAAATGGTAGGGCCTTGAGAGATCCCTGGTTCCGACGAACAAAATAATTTATATTTGTTCGATGGTGGGATCACTGTCACTCAGTCACCGACTGCGACAGCACTCTTGGTATCCTCGCACTATGTTAGTATGTTTGTCTTGGGATCTATCCACGATATAATACATGTATATATTATATGACCTTGTAGTTTCCTGTAACCCAGTGACATTTTTAACTGTTGCACCCAGATTTCACAACAACCTCCATAGTCCACAGGGACGCCCACGTACATTATTCGTCTAGCCGTCTGTCCAGATCGGGTTTCTCAACATAGCATCTTGTTTTAGTGCGGTGTACCAGCAGGCCAGCAGCGCCTCGCCAGCCTTTCATCTTCACTCTTTAACACTGTTTTTTCCGTTGCTGATGTGGGTAACGCGTATTGCTCTGAAGCGCCAATTCTTGGTGTGAATAAAACGATATCAACAAATGGCACGAAAGGATTTGCTAGGAGAGAAGCAAAAACGTGTGTGTGGGTGGCTGTTTTTTTTTTTTTTTTTTTGGGGGGGGGGGGGGTCCAACGGCAGAGCCACTGCATTTTAGAAGGCTCGAGTTCGTCTTTCCCCCCACTGACTTGGGTGGTGTCTTACGTATGTATTGTACATTATACTGTGACCAGTTGAGTCTCTGGTTTCCCGATCTGGCACCTCTTCATGGTATTCCTCTTCATGATCTCCCTTGAGACCAAGGACTCAATAACCTGGGAGAGAACTTCGCTTTCTCCGACCAAACGATAGCGTGTGTGGGTTTATTTGATAACGTGTCTTCTTATCAAACTTCACCTGTACAAAGTATTGGGTCAATATTTTTGACACTAGGTCTAGCCGCGGGGTTCATGCCCGCCTGTCTGGCGTTTTCTCTTATCGAACCAACGTATCTGAAATACACCGATTATCGGCGAAAGGCACCCTTCATGTGTATTCAATTGATTATTATGTCTTGCTGTAAGTATGTTGCTTTAACCTGGCTGTCTGTAATAATCTATATTTTATTACAAATCTCGACCTCAGCAATAATAGCGTATACAGTCCTCTAACCTGTTGTCTCTCCAGTTGTCCTGTGTTTTCTTTGTTAACGCTGCTTTGAAAGGCCAAACATACCCATCCCCCTACCACACCAGCCACATGTGATTGTATACCGTCATGTGCAGCGACTTGTAGTTCGATCTTCACTCCAGTTCGAAACATGAAAAATGTAGCAATAAACCAAGCTTGAGCTCCTCTCCTTTTAGTCAATGTAGGGCGATGACAGTCGTCGTTGAGACGATTTGACTCGGCCTTTTGGTTTGGTGACTAGAATGGTAAACCAAATCTAGGTCAATGTTGTAAATAATGTGCGTGTGCTGCGGTAATTTACCTCCATTGAAGCAGAACCGTGACTTTACCCTTACTGTAGATTGAGACCCCCTTTTTTCTTATTTCGTTTAAGTGTGTGAGTGGGGGAGGGAGAAGGGGGGGGGGGGTACGATAAAGTAAAATAGCTTGCGCATCAAACCAGGACTATTAAATCGGGGCCACAATTCAGCTAATAAGGCCACATGTTGACGTCAGGCTGAAATAAACTGAAGGTAATAATGATCGAGAGCCTCGAGGCAATAATAATACATTGGACTGAAAATATATACATTAGTGGTGTGACCTTAATATTCAAAGTAATTAAAAATAGAAAAAAAGAAATTAGAGAGAGAGAAAACATTCAAAAGAAAGCAAATAAGAGGGGAAAAAACAGAATAATCGTAATATGATGAATCGGCAAACAGTTGATGTTTTTTAAAGTAATGTGGAGTTTATCTAGGTCAATGTTGAAAATACTGGTACATATAGTGATTTACTAATACATTTCGTTTTTGATCCCACCCCTTCTCTTTTTTCTTTTCATTAGTTCTCATCGTTACCTCACCAAACATGTTGATGAAGCGGCAGAATAAATTCTTATAATTATGTTTTGGTTATCTTTTAAAAGAACAATAAATCGTAAAGCTTTTGCGGGCAGAACGGCAGGAATTGCTGAGCCTAAGGAAAAGCTCGAAGCAGCATCGCGGCAGCTTCAACTTACTGTTCAGGCTCCCCGACTTGCAAACATTCTGATTCATGGTTTATTAAGATGTACTTCTTGAAGCTCTTGCACCTATTTAAAAAAAAAGGGGGGGGGGGGGGGGGGTAAGTAGTGCATTGCCTGCCGGCAGTGTTATTGTTCCCGGTGCAGTTCTACTTCTACTTGATATACTGCTCGTGTTGCAGGCTTGTTGCCCTGATTCTCAACGCTGACTCATTATCTTGATTGTTTGTGAGATGGTGATTGTGAACTAGGTCACTAATCAACACAGTAATGCGTTTACTGCAGTTATGAATTATTTTTACTGTCTCCCCCATTATCTGTTGTTCGAATCTCAGCTGGGGCCCACTTCCCCTTTTTCCAAAACATCTTTTTAGCGTATTTTCTTATGCTAAACTACAGGATTAAAATATAAACGGTTCCACTATGATAAAACAACACCTGTCTCTGCCTTTTCCAGTTGTTGAATCTAAATTATACAACTCAACACAGAGACAGTATGCCAGCATTATCAAAATGAAACTAAATGCTATACAGATAATTGTTTGCTGAATTAAAAAAATATTTGTCTGCCTTTTATGGTGAATTCCGCAAATATCCACAAATCTTGTTTTTACTATTCTCTATCACCTCTTCTTCTTTCTCTCTGTCTCTTCTCTCGCCACCATTTCACACATACACATACACACACAATAGCTGACAGGTGTCTCAGCCGCTATCATATACTACCATGATGGTCTATTTAAAACGTTCTAACATTCTGCCAGTTGGGATCGCGGTATTTACAAACTTCTTTCTCTCCTTCCGGAAGAGCAGCTTTACTTTGCTTTAGCCTGCCCCTGACATAGCTCTGGCTCCTGACATAGCTCGCTGCCAGAGTAGCTCTCAGTGCCAAGCTGCCACCTCGTGTAATGCAGCTCACCCTCTCTACAGTTCCCTCCCTCCCCGATCCTTTCTCTCTCTATTTAAAGATCTCTTTAATTTTTAAATGTGGCATCATACTGCAGTAGTAACAGTAGCTGCACGTGCTCTTCATTTACCAAGAAAGAGAAATCAAGGGATTTTTGATAGTCCGCTTTCTGTATTAAAAACCCTTTTTAATACGGTAACTAGCAGGCGACCTTGACTCAGGTGCTTAAATTGTGACAGAGGGTATTTGATCATCATTGTTCAACCTGCATATTTACCGCTACAGAAGTGTACTTGGATAGCACAAAAAGAATTAACACGGTGTACATAGTTTACTAATATGATTACAAAAAAAATGAGAAAAGCAGAACGAAAGGTCGACATAAATAACACCCACAGTATAAAAATAGAATATTTACGTAAATGAAACGGGACATATTCTGGAAGAACACTGAGATATTCTAGCCCATTAGACTAATGATGATCATGTACGTGGTTACCCGTTTCGTGGATCATAATTTTATACCAACAATCAAGTCCTTGCTGGAATCAATTAGTATACACAGTGCACATTACATCATACATGTAAACAGCAAGTTTTGGATTTTACTAAGTCTCCTCTGGTCCCAGCTTAGACTGATCACAAACACATGGTAATGACGCATTTGACATTTTCTGGCGGTAACGTTCAAGCGATGGTCGTCACTCGAAGTAATCGATACCAATGCATATGTATATGGTGTACCATTGAAGTTGAGGGGTCGTAAAAAATCACCAACAAAAACACACACACACACACGCACTCACAAGCGCTATCATAACTTTCTGTTAACATGTTATTGTTGATTTATCAGCGAAATTACGAGAGTCCCTTGTATCTTAATACCGTGCGACGTGTGTTGATTGGGTTCCCAAAAATAAGGCATGGTGTAAAACAGTATGTGTATACTAGACTAAGTTGTATAATGGTAGCTCAGTGACTGTTTTTGCTGGAACGACTTTCTCGACATCGACTCTGTTCTTGTCCCCGACCATCGCATGGATTGTCGAACTAAGGTTGTAAGCACAACGTCACGGTAGCTACTACTCGTCGTAAGCCTTCTTACTCTTAAGTCGAGTCGTAAGCTTGCCACAACGCTTCACTTACGACCCATACTGATAATGTGATAAAGTGTGTGTCTGAGGCCAGCGCCATTACAGACTTGGCGATCCACATTACGACATCGGATGACACCACGGCACTATGGCAGGGAGTTCGGTATGTGAAGGATACCGTTTCTGCTGTGGGCCCCGATATGACAAGGTCTCTGCTACCCTCGCCCGATCTGTAGTAGGATGGAAGTCGCCGACATGCCCCAGTTATAACCGCCGCCCCCTCTTCATTTTTATTGACTATTCTTTTCTTTACGTTGGTAGCAAGCTCCGTAAATAGAAACCGCAGTGCATCAATTATAATTGTAGATGATTGCTGTAGATCTATGTGTATTGTTGGTCTCGCAGCGACTGTTTCAGATGGTTGAGTCTGCCCTACTTAAAAAACAAATCAAATACTGCCCCGACTTGTTCTAGTTTTGTTCTCTTCCGGAAAAGCTTTTTAATAGTACGGGCTGTTTGACGACTTGCAGATCTGTCATTTTCTGGCGAGGTTCACTTAATTATTTCTTTCTTCCTTCAGCTTCCGGTATATTACCCCAATATAAACAAAACAAAAACACCAAACAAAAAACAAAACAACAAATTAATACAAAAAAAAACAGCAAGCAAATCAAAAAGTAACCAACAACAAAACAAAACAAAATTTCGTCTCTCGGGAGAAAATGTGGTACTCTCTTTACATTTCCAAAAGTGTAGTCCCGTCATTAAGTTGCTAATGGGATAATAAAAAAAAATATTTTGTCATTCGCATTCACTGAATTCCTTGTTTGTTTGTCTTTGTTTCGCGCGCGTGTGTGTGTGTGGGTAACTCATAAGCAACTCCCATAACATACTCATACAGTGTCGCCATATTACTTCACCATATTTCTCAAGCAATTTAAGCACTATACTTAACCTTTAAATCACCAAAAATCGACGCCCTTGACTTAAGAAAGCTCTTCCATCTTTCCCCCCCAACAGAGCCCAGAGCGGACGGCGCCAAGGCGGGTCTCCAGCGAGGCGGTGAGCAGCTGTTCCTCCACGCCCGCCAAGCGCGCCAAGACCGAGGCATCCCCGGGCAGGTCGCGGTCCCGCTCCGTGAGCCCAGCCAGCTCCAGGCGCCGGGCCAGCGAGGACGGGGCCGCCAGCGCCGCCAGGAGAGGTCTGGACAAGTCTGCCCCGGAGACCAGCGGCGCGACCACAGGGGCCACGGGCACCGGAACTCCGTCCTCATGGGAGGCGGCCTACCACCTGTGGCCGCAGTCCTTGCACGAAGCCATCAAGGAGGGCAAGCTCCTCCCTCCCCCGGCCATCATGCGGGAATGGTGAGTACATGAAGTAATGCTGGTCTTCTTTGGGTTTGGTTCAACTCTCAATCTCCACCCCCTACACACAAAAAGGAAAAAAAAGGAAAATTAAAGAACCCCACTCCCAAGAAAATCAACTTCTACAATAGCTACATATTTTACTATAATGATACCAGGCCCCTTTTTGAATTAGGGCCGGCGGCTAAGTAAGTTAAAAAAATAAAAGGCCCCCTAACAAATTGGGCTGTCGATCAGTCATGCTGCTCTAGAGAAGGCGATGGTCCCTTCCTTGGTTTTCTTAAATAAGCTTTAACAGGAGACTAGCGGTATCAGCGCAGATTCGAACTCTGCAGCTCACCAGTTACCATCTTAAAATGCACGAGTACTCAATATGTGATTGCACATTAATACAAGCCATTTTCTCTCACAAATGTCTAGGTTATCACACGCACACTCATACATAACGGTGCCCAACAATTTCCTCGTTCTGCATAATTAATCACGTATTTCATTTACCTTCTCTCCCCTGCCTGCTGGCCCAGCCTTGTGGGAATATTACCGTCTTATCTTCACACGGGCCCGCCAGTGCTGCAGAACCCGGAGCGTGTGATACCCTTCTCCGAGTCAGAGAGGTGAGTACAAACACTACATGGCAATGTGCTGATATGAGAGAGAGAGAGAGAGAGAGAGAGAGAGAGAGAGAGAGAGAGAGAGAGAGAGAGAGAGAGAGAGAGAGATGGGTGGAGGAATGAAGGGGTTGGGGAAAATTAGAGTGTGCAGAAGTGGCCTTTCAAAACATGTAGATAGAAATTCTTCCAAATCGCCGTTTTGTATGGTAATGTTCCCCTAGCCCAACTCTCCCTTGACCTTCACCATCATCGTCTCAGCACTGCTCATCTCTATAGACTTCAGCCTAGACAATCTGTGATCAAAGCTTTGCCGAATTATCATGTAGGAAGCCAGGCCCTACCAGTTGACCAGTTTGAGATTCAACTGGCGTGACTTCCTATCCGCCAGTCTACAGTGCACTAATCGTGTGAGCTGCCACCGCCCGTCTGGCACATTCCACCGACCCTGGGGGTTTCTTTGGCTAGCACTGCAGCACTAGCAGTCGGCGATCGGTGTCAGGTCGACTGCTGTTTCACTCAGCCCGTTAATCTCTCGCGGCCAGTCGATCGGTGCAATCCTTGCGATCCTTGAACGCCTTTGTCGCCGTCCCCGACTCTAATCTCCCCTGCTGGAAGTGTTTAATACTATCCCGGACTGACTCAAGGTTCTTCTAGCTAACTGATCGTTCAAGGTGATTGCACTTGGGTCTGTATTTTTGTTTTAACCATCTGTGCTAGCTGGAACACTTTTTGGTGTCAGTGTCAGGGAAAAAAAAAAAGATTTATGACCTGGTAGTACATACTCATTAGGGTCTGTGTGATAGGCGCACTGTGGGCGAAGTTTGGCCCTCTCTTGTCCACGAGTCTTGAGATGATCGTCGTTACCTAAAAAAAAAAATTTATGTTGAAAGAGAGGAATGAAAGAGACATAAAATTACGATATAACGCATACCTACCCCCTTTCCCTATTTCAAAGTCAACAAAACGACACCATGAAAAACACGAACATCCACGCACATGCGTAAAATATACACGATGCACTATTGTATTCCCCGTTGCGTGATATTTGTAATTATCATACCATCTCAATGTCAGTCATGGCATTCTGTTTGTCAGTGTTTTCCTGTATGTGTTCCGCATCCCTACATGAATTGATCCCGTGCGCCTGCAGCCACTGCGCTGGGATTAATTTCAGCACATCACACGTGAGGAACAAACAACAAACACAAAACAAATCAAGACACAAACCAAAAGTGGATCGCATGCTAAATGATGCTGGGGCAAGTTTGCTGGTTCGATCCAGGCCTGGGTCTAGTGTACTGTAGGGCGGGAGAGAGAGGAGACTGATGGGGGATCGATCCTGCTGCCTGGCCTTCATCACGGTCCTATCTGCCGACTCACTACAAGCTTGACGGTTCACTCGACCATGTTTGTTGCACCATATAGACCATCTAATGGACGAGCCCCAAAACGAATGTCTAATAATTTTACGCACTGGCACTGGTAAACCTTGCACACAATGATGGATGGCGTAATCTCACCCTTAAGGTACAGTCTTTTTCTGATAACCCATTGGCTCTATAGGTCTAGGACAGAGATATGATTGGACGCCGGTGTAAGTTCCTGTCTATCGTCGTTGTTTTCGCTGTGGGCCCCGTTATCGCAAGGCCTGTAGTCACAACTTCGTCCTGGATCACACGCACTGCACTGCTAGACGTGCTGGTCTAGTGCTGTCTCATACGCTCAGATCTGATGGCCACAACACAGGTACGTCGCTACTCCTCCCGCTAATGAATCCTATCTCAGACTCTTTAATTCCAGCAACGAACGTACGTATACACATTATGCCCGGGATCTCTCTCTCTCTCTCTCTCTCTCTCTCTCTCTCTCTCTCTCTCTCTCTCTCTCTCTCTCTCTCTCTCTCTCTCTCTCTCTCTCTCTCTCTCTCTCTCTCTCTCTCTCTCTCTCTCTCTCTCTCTCTCTCTCTCTCTCTCTCTCTCTGTCTCTCTCTCTCTCTCTCTGTCTCTCTCTCTCTCTCTCTCTCTCTCTCTCTCTCTCTCTCTCTCTCTCTCTCTGCGGACTACAGGACGTGCAGTATGTGTGTGTTTGAGAGATGGCGTGTCAGCTCTAAGCTCCTCCAGTGGCGCCTCTCATGAAAAATGGCTGTGCCTTTTGACAGCCAGCTCCGCCATGTCGTTCTCCAGTCCGACACTCGCCTTCACTGGCTCGCGACTCGGGATAAATGACACTGTAGGAAGTTCAGATCAGTCTGTCTCAAGGACGGTATTTGGACGTCAGAAGTCAAGGCCGAAAGACCCTTTTTGGGTGGTTTTTTTTTACGCTGTAACCCCCCCCCTTCCCTTCTCTCTCTCTCTCTCTCTCTCTCTCTCTCTCTCTCTCTCTCTCTCTCTCCCCCCTCTTGCCCCCTCCCCCAATGTACCCTATAATTACACAAGGAAGACAGCTACCTGGCTGCCCATTAATTTGATAATTTATGATTTGTGAACTCATTAACACATTGAATTACCATACATATCTTTACTCAAAACATCTGTGCGCCTAGATTTTCTTATCTATATAAATGCATTGTATGGGGCAGTTCATGGGAGGGGTTCTTTTTATATTACTATATTACTCAGTCTGTAATTATTGGAAGACGCGTGGGTCGATGTGGTGATCAACTGATGACGATCATCCGCCAGATTGTCTCTCCATATTATTATTATATAACCTGGTCAGTAGCTAATTTCGATGTTCATGTCCGTATGAGGTTCGCGACCCACACCATGGGAACCAAAATTAAGACGTAATTATAATTCACCAATAATATGATAGCATTTTAATGTCGGCAATAGTCGCATTTTAATGTATGAATAACGCTGTCTTATTTGTGGAGGGATGGGGAGACGACTCCAAACAACGTGTATTTATTATTTAGAAAAAATGTTGATGGTTTAGGCTGGGGCGTAGTTTGTTTTGTTATGTCTAATGTCCTTCGAGAGATATAATGAACATGCCTCCCTAGCTAGCTTCATTATAGAATGTACTCTTACAACAACAGTAAAATGTTGCTGGTTCGGGCTGGGGTTGAGGTTGTGGACAACACGTGACAGCCGCCAAGTCACAGGCTGGATGTGCAGTTTTGTGGGCTGAAGCGGTTAGAACAGGGTTGGGGCTTGCTCATGGGGAAACCAACAGATTTATTCCAGTCACGAGGGGGTGGAAACTACATTGTTCATTATGTTTATCATTATTTACAATAACTGAATGTAAAGTAAATTCTGGGCTATACACCCTTTTCCCCTTTTATGTTACATGTAATGAAGATACGTATCCAGAAACGTAAAAATGGAGGGGGTGCGGGCATTAAAATGTCAAAAAGTGTTTGTCTACGTCTTCTAGTCTTCTAGGTAGCTAGCTTGGTCACGTGAAACTAAAGCCTTGAACCCACATGTCCACTCTGCGCGGTTCCATTGAAATGACAGTTCATAATACGGTGTATTCAGAATCGGAGTTGAGCTTTTGCTTAGCGAAGCTTGGTGCTTTTCCAAGGTCTTTCACGCAACAGTCTATGGTCAGCCCACCTTGGTCGACAACTAGATCTACCAAGTCCACTGTGGTCCACAACATATAACTAAATCTATCTCAGTGCTGGCTATGTGGCGGCGGTCATCGGCACCTCGGACCTCCAGCCTGGCGAGATAAGAGGGAATGGCTGACTCAGTGACTGTCATTTTCTGTGTGTGCGTGCCCTGCAGGTGTAGATGTGTGGACACTGAAGAAAAGGCTTTGCGATCACACGACGATAACAGATGACACAACCATGCCGCTGGGTATGTGGTACTGATCATTCTCTCATTAAATCTGTTTGTCATCTAGAGATTTATGATTGGACACCGGTACATATTACATTACCTGTCGTCTTAGTTTCGCTACGGGCCCAGATCTCGCAAGGCCTTTAATGTCATACTGCTGTACAGCGACCTTGTACTGAATGGAGGCAAGTAGAGCAGTCTACTCCGCGTCTTTTGATGCCATGAGTTTACAGATTCTGGTGTTGGCTTTGCGGACTTTGTAGATCACAGACTAGTATTACAGATATATGTACTGGTACACGTGTTCAGATGCCCAAGGGCAGTAGGGAAGGCGGAGGGCAGCATAAACAGGACGAGAAGATTGTTGTTAGAAAAATAACCTGGGGGGAAATGTGGACGGCAATAAAGGGAATGAGGATTGTATCAGGTCCTGACCCTTCTCTTTTGGTATGTGTACTTCAAAAGTGCTTTTCAGTAGCATAGCGTTGTTGCTGACCAAAGCTCAAGTAATAAGTCGCGTTTGACAATCATGGACCAGTCTTGCGTGCATGTACACCTTTGGGCTAGCCGGACAATGTTTCACTGTATGTGTTATGTAGTGCAGGACCAACTAGCTCACAGGCAATGCTTGGAAACAACACCTGTGTCTCAAAATAATCTCTGAAAACAAACCCATTGTGATTGCTTTGCGAGTTTGTCTAGAGCAACGACTAACGACCAGCCACCCACGTTGACTTGGCCTTGTATACTTTCTCACTTACATAACAAAGTCAAAGCTATCTTCGTCCGTTTATTTGGTTGAAAGCTACACACCACTGACAATATATGCAACTGTCGTAAGCGAACGTCTCTGAGAGAGAACGATACAATAATGGTCACCTTGTGGCCGTGTATACATTTTCACGTACATAAAAAAAATTCAGATCTATCTTCTGTCAGGTTGGTTGAGGGTATAGAAGTATTACTGTTTTATGCGAATGCCTCTGAGAGATAAGGAATCGGAGAACCATGTATGCTACTGGTCCACATACACACACACACACACAAAAGTAACAAAAACTATCTCGTGTCTGGATCTCAAAGATAGATATCTATCAGCTGGTCCTGTCACCTCAGTAAAACAAGCTGTGATAAGATACCAGGACTTATGGCTGGGAGATCACACTATGGTTACCCACAATAAGATAACATAAAATAAAATTTTGAATAGTAAATCTTTTTCAATCATTTGCATTATAAGGCCATGTCCTATTCACTTCAGATTTCTAGAAGGTTACAGTTTTAAACCTGTTTCAGAATGATATTCTTTGTGTTATGGCTGTTAACAGACATTAAAATGTGTGTTCTTCTTGTAATTAATTCCACGGTACTTAAATATGACTATCTGAAGAAAAAAAAATCCAAATCCAGTCTGGTTGGGTCGGTGTACATTGTAATTGTATAATGTGATTTGGGGGATCCATGTGTATTCACATGGTATACATGTATCTCTGTGTGCCGCACAGAAAATTGTCGGGATTGAGTCTTTGATCCCGTCTGCGACCTAATCTACATCTGGTTGCTGACGTTGGACGTAACAAAAAAATGAATCTGAAATCAACCAAGCACAACCGACCAAAAAACTCGACAAGCGGTTAATTGCCGCGAAACTCGCCCGATTAAGCGAGCTGGCCGGCACGCCCCCCATTAACCGGACTCAGTCGCCGCCTCCCGGACTGCCCCAGGCGCCGGCCGTTGTTTGGAAGGCCCACTCTGACCTTGGGCCAGCTAGGTCAGACTGACCGCCGTGTGCCGTGTGCTCTATGGTACGGGCGGGGGGGCTCTGGCCATGCCAGCCCCAACAATGGCGAACGAATGGACGGACTTGTGAGACGCGGCAGAGGCGGCCACACGTTGGCCAAGGCTAAGGCTAAACTAAGCCCCAGCAGCCTGTGTTTTCCACTGCCGCAGGGAATGCCGCACTGGGATTGGGGTGGGGTGTGGAGAGGGGGGAGACAGATAGACAGTCTGTTCTACATTCCCTTCTCCCCTGTCCACTGGCCGCTGGTTAGTGCCTGGCTTGAGGATTGTGAAAGGGCTGGCGTGTGTCTCTGTGTGCAGTTTATCATTTTTATGTCACCTTGTGTAACTTGTTGTTCAACTCTCTCTCTATCTCTGACTGACTCTCCCTTCCTCTCTCTCTTCCTCTCTCTTTCTCTCTCTTTCTCTGTCTCTCTCTCTCTCTCTCTCTCTCTCTCTCTCTCTCTCTCTCTCTCTCTCTCTGCACATCCTTCTTTCTTTTCATCCAATTAACAATTGTGGATATAATCAAATTGATAGTTCGCTCCTCAAAAAGCATTACACTCTAATTTTCTTCTTCTTTTCCTCCTCCTCCTCCTTTTTTTCTTCTTTTCAATCATCATCATTCTTTAATTCTTTATTTCTTTAAACCTGGAACCGCAGGCCGCCGGCGTGTAGGAGGTGAAAAGTTTCGATTTTGTCCTGAGCACAGATGACATCAGCTTCTTCTCTATTCAGGTCGGAACATTTTCCCCCGTGCTTGGCACTGCAGTCCCCAGTCCCCCCACTCTGCGAGGAGCCACCGGCTCTCGTCAACTGTAGAGCCCGGCAGGTCGGGGAACTAGATGGGGCAGGGGATATGGGACAGACAAACTTAATGCGCGCTCGTGGACTTGCGTGCTTGACAGGCTTTGTCTGATATGAATTGGCGCTTGGAGACCTGTTTTGTTTGACACTAAAATGTCACTTCAAGCTTGTTTCAAGTCTGTCTTAAGATACTTAATGCATTCGCCCATCGATCTTCCAACTGACTCACTGACAAACTCTTGCTGATCGACAATATTAACATCATTTTGTTCTTTACTTTTTGTAAGTGATTTGTCTGTGCATGACGCGTTGTTGCGGGTCTCTATCTTAGTTGATAGGCTTCAAAGATATATTGATAGATAGATAGGTTGTCAGATAAATCACATGTAGAGATATAGCTAGGTAGATTAAGAGACAGGGATAGAGTTAGATAGAAATCTACAGACAGGTAGATGGATAGAGTGAGACAGAAACAGAGACACACGTGCAGATCCTGAGAGAAGGGATGAGTGAGTCTGTGAGCGACTGAGTTGGAAAAACAACAACACAGCATTAAAACAAAACAAAACACACCATTAAAAAGCAAACGTGCGTGAACAGAGTAAACAAGAGTTTTTAGTGCAGCTGGTGTCTGTCTGTGAAGTCCAACACTCTCTATCTTTCCTGGCTAGACGTTATCCACTTCAACCTGGACGGAAGGAAGGATGTCTAGCTTTATCTGTATGTCACTGAGACGATGATGACATTGTCTATGTGTTGTGTTTTTTGTTTTAATGTATAGGACTGGGTTACTGTAGCAATGTGGTCACGTCGCAGCAAGCGTGTTTATAGATCGCTGGCTGGCTCGCACAGTCACAGTCAGTCACCAGGGGCAGGTCGTGTGTTTAACATTGTATACACAACAACCACACACTCATACATTCCTCGAAAATTTCTTGTGTTAAGAATTACTACGTATTATTACTACGTACGAATTACTCGTACATTAGAGCCAGATATCTTTAACCAGCTGCCAGAGTTTTGATACAATAATCAATGCATACATGCAATGTAGCACGTTCTTTGACTTTTATAACAGCAAGACTGTCAGCCCAATTTGATAGGGTCTATCCCCTGTGCCGTCTACGGTCTGTCCATCGATCCGTACACAACAGCAACAAATCTATAACAACTACAAAACTGCTATGATTCCTAGCTCTTCCCTTTTAATGATTATACATGTAGTTGGACAACCCCTAACATGGCGCTATACATGATTGTGTAAAGTTGTAAACAAGAGGCGCCTCCAGTTCCGACTGTAGCACGGAATCCTCTCAATGCATACCCTGTCGGTAACGTGCCGTCACCATCATTCTGGGATGATTATATCGATCTCCATTCAGCCCAGCAGCCAGCTAGCCCCGACCTGCCCCCGCCTCAGTGTCTCTCACACGGGGCTGCATGTGCACACGTCCCAAACACTCACTCACCTCCTTCCTAAGATTTTTGGGGACACACAACCAGTCTTTTTGAAAAGTAAAAACGCTGTACTCAATATCCTGGCCCAGATGCAAACACAGACTATGCACTGAGAACGGGCTAGAACGGGCCCACCCTTACCGCCTTTACATAGTCAGTCATAGAAGTGGAGGTAGAATCGATGTATCCCCCAGATGAACATAGGAGACATTAAACCCTGAGAGAATCGAGATAATAGAGGGCGTGCTGGCGTTGGGATTCCTATGCAGGAGGCCCTGGGTTCGAGCCCCGCTTTCTGCGCCGAAGTTAGTTGGGTCGGTGTTAGTACATTGTGTACATGCCTGTTTGCTAACGACTGTCCAAGTCCATGGTATCCACCCCTCTGGCGTCCCGTCGCCACGTCAGATATTCTTTGAGAACATAGGTTGGGTGATTGAATTTGTTGCTCAGCGTTCAACATCAGCACTTAATAGGCTATATTGTGGACATGTTCCATGTCAAACGTCTGACTGTATTAAGTTCTGCCTCACAGAGACAGTGCAGGGATGCCATGCGTTCTGTCTCAGCCGGTCTGAGAACACAGGAGACGTGGAACTGGGAGATAACTTTCTCTGACCAAACAGCGTAACTATATCTAGTTAGGAAAACTCCACTGGTTGTCTTTTCGTTGAGAGAGCCGATGCGTTACACTGAGAATTGATTTAGTTAGACGGGCGTCTGGTATCGAGGCCACTCTGTAACCGGTGCCTGGGCTTTGGCTGTACTGGACCCTTGCCAGACCAGATAGAATCTAGACTAGATTTAGAATCTACAGTGTACGTGGTCCAGAACTAGCGAAGCCCTAACTTTGCGGGGCCGGTCGGTGCCATCGAGCCTGGGAGAGGGGTGCTCGGAATGTTGTTTTCCGTAGGATCAATCCACATTCCTCGTAGTTTTGTGTCTTATACAATATACGTATACATGTACTTATACTGTACTCATTTCTCCACCGCCCTGATCTTGTCTGTCTGTTTGCTCTGCAATTTGACTGATCTGATTGTCTTTTCGCTTTTTTTAAAACTTTTCTTGTCTTGGTGAAAAAAGGTTCGTCCTGTGGTTAGAAGAAAATAAACCAAATGGCAGAAACCACGCGCAATCTTTTTTGACATAGGTGTAAAAAAAAAAAAAGAAGAGCTTAATTCCCCACTAATTTCTCTTACAGTTGTTTTAACGCCCAACGTCATCACTAAATAGGCTATCTTTTGGACGGACCCCAACACTGACGTGTGGCAATTTTAATTGCTGCCACATACGAAACAGGGCGGGGATGCCATGACTCCTGTCTCAGCCGATCACATTAAACAGACTCCCACCCAACCAGTAGGGGGCGAAATCGCCATGACCTCCTGCACCGGAAGCCGATGTTCTATCCCAGGAGTAACCCCCACCCCCTCCCCCTCGGTGTCAGGAAGATTGGGAAAAAAAAGGAGAGAAAGAACTAGTAATAACATAAGAAAAAACAAGTTGTTCGTGCCTGGAGATATATATATAGGGAGAGAAAGACACAGAGAAAGGGGGGGGGCAGCTTGATAGTTAGAGAAGGCTGATGTAGAGATCGTAGATTCCACCATCCCGATCACTGACATCCCTGGTAAGCAACTGCAGCCAGCCAAGCCATGTAACAAGGTTGATTAACCGCTCGGTCGGTCGTTGTGCCAGAAGGCCGACACTAATGTGTGGCCAGCCCGCAAGTATGCTCATGACCTCCCTCTAACTGCGCTTCTAGTCCCACTAGCTTTAGACACGAGAGGCCTTGCGACAATGGGCCCCACAGCGAAACGAAGACGGCGTCCAATCAGAGCTCTATCGGAGACTTACGTAGCCAACAAGCCACTAAAAAAGCCCAGGCCTTGGGGGCGTGGTTATGTCATCCGTTATCATTGTTAGGATCCAGCAAGTCTGAAATGTGAAATGACCACGCTTTGGCTGGATGGCAGCAGCCCGTGGCCCCGTCACGTAGGCTCCCCTCTTCATGACTTTGAGGAATGTGCAAATTTGCACGGTCGTTTTGGCGTGTGACTCTTCAAATCTGATGCTGTTAATCGAAATCTTCTTCAAGCGTTAATCAAATGATACAAATACGCACCTGTACTATGGGGCGAACTGGTGCACTTGATAGAACCTTCTTTTCCAACCAGGAGGTCGCCGGTTCGAAACACACCATTGGACAATTTTGTTTACTTATTCCGCAACCCGCTGGTTTGGTTGGTGTTAGTATAATGTGATCGGCTGAGACAGTGGTCAGGTCCCTCCACACTCTTTCTGTGTCAGACGTTAGTGTTCGGTCGGTCCACATTATAGCCCATATTGTGCTAATGTTAGGCTATGCAACAAACTCAAACTCGTCTTTTCATGATGAATTCAAAACGCAGATTAAGTTAAAGGGTAGTATAGTAACCTAATGGCAAGGTGAACTTCGGTCCAAGAAGACTTGTAGAGGACAATGAAGACTCCAGCACCATTGATTTCACAATATGGACCTGTCACTAGTGTCAGCCCGTAACACAAGAACAAAAGAAGCAAGTCGCGTGTCGTCTCCTTGTCAGCACCCTGTCGGGCTGCCTGCTCAGTTCACTGCATTTTATTTGTTAATTAAATTTTATAAGTTGGTCGTATTGCGCGAGGAACGTCATTCGAAACGAAACTGACAGCGTTCTGATTGGAGTATATCTCGGTTAATTATGCGAGGCTGAAAGAACCAAAGGCAGAGCTGAGGCTATGAGAACACCGCAGCACTTCGGAGGGGGGTAGGTTTCAGGTTCAAAACCTACGGTCAGCACGGGTACAACCGCACTACGTCTGTTTAGCAGCACGTAAAATTGTCAACCGTTAGTCTAGGGACCCGTACCGAACAATTATAACACTGCTGCTGACGTTGGACGACCAGAAACCAACCCAACCAACCGCAGCACATGTGTTACTTTTCAAACTTGAGGCTGAAGTGTGTATGTGTGTACGCGCGTATGTGTATGTATTAGTAGATGCGTCTGTTTTACCGGCGTATCCGGAGCCAGAATGAAAACAAACGTTTATGCAACATTACATGAATCATTCCTTTGAAACTGGCGCGTTTGTTTATGTGTTTATTGTGTGTATACAGTGTGGTGTGTGTGTGTGTGATTGACGTATCCCCAGCCAGAATGAAAACAAACAGTGTCCAGGCCCCTAGTAGACAGTAATGCATGCTGTGCAACAGCTGTTACATTGTGCGGCAGTCAAATGATTAGCATGCAAAGCAGTCAAGGCCATGCAACCTTTGCTGTGCTAATGTTCTCATCCTTTCTATTTATTTTATTACCTATTATTTTTTCCTCTCTCAAGTAACATTCATCTCCGCCTGTTCTTTTCTTTCTTCCGTTTTGTTTTCCAACTTTTCCCTTTTCTACTTATAATTGTCAGAATACAATCTTGGGACCAGTCCACGCTATAATAGTCTTGCTGTTGCCTTTTTAGTTTAAGAAAGTGACCCACTCACTCTTTCCCTTCTTTTTTCTCTCTCCATCACAGATATGAGCGGCACTACACGCCCAATGTTTCCCTCGCTCCGTCATCAGCCGGGCCAAACTCAGTGGAAGACTGTGGTCCGGACGAGGAGGAGGAAGTCGAAGGCTTCACCGCTGGGGAGGACGGTAAAGGGAAGGACTATGCCAGCAAACGGCTGCAGCAGAAGCAGGCAGAGCTAGAGGGAAGCTCACTGAGCCCTGGCAGTTCGGACACTGCTGCGAGATTTGTGGCCCGAGATGGAGATGTCTTGGTGGAGAAGGATTGTGAGGAGAGAGGCAGGCGGCGCCAGCAGTCGCCTAGTCCTGAACCACTGCCACCACACCAGCATCAGAGGCAGGCCCAGGGCCTGGTGGCAGCACCAGCAGCCAAGGTCACTGGTGTGGACACCAGGGACTACGACCTGCCCACAGATACAGACACAGAGTCATCGAGTCTCGCTTCACCCACAGAGAGTGAGTGGCTACTTCTATGGCTTAGGGCTTATAGTTTACGAGTATGGCAGAGTTTTTATCTGTCTGGATTCTTTTTCTGTATTAATGTAACCATAGAACCTTGTAAGTTGTTTTTCTTACATGCTGAAGTGTAAAAAGTAGAATTTGTCAAAATATCTATGAAAAAAGAAAAGGAAACAAGAAAAAAAAAGAATAATGTGGGGTTAAAAATTGAAATAAGAAAATTTGATATGAATGGGGTCCATTTTTCGTTTTTGTCGCATAAAAAAAAAGAAGGCCTTCATTGACTCTTAGTTCTACACTTTCACTCTGAGTAGAGTAATTAATGTCAATTTTAAAATAACATAAAAATAATGTGGCAGCCACTACATGAGCAGCATCTAACTGTCAATGCATGAAAACTCCGTCCATATGGTATCCAGGCTGCCAAGATGCCGCCATCCGCCTCTCTACAGAACAGCTGGCGGCAACTGGCGGTGGCAGCATCACCCCAGAGTCTAGCCTGGAGCGAGAGATGAACATGATGAGGCAGGCCCTGCAGGGCAAAGTGGACACGAGCCCCGAGGGTCAGACGCGCTTCATGCAAGAGTACGCCAGGCTCAGGTCCAAGACGGAGGAGTCCCTGCACTGGATGGTCGCAAATATCGCCGCTCTGAAACGAGTAAGAACATTGATGTTGGTCTGTAGTGGTTGTAGAGTTACTCTCAATACGGCGAGACAGCTGGTAGTCTATAGTGGTTGTAGAGTTACTCTCAAGACGACGAGACAGCTGGTGGTCTATAGTGGTTGTAGAGTTACTCTCAAGATGGTGAGACAGCTGGTGGTCTATAGTGGTAGTACTTTTAGGCTCTACCACCCATGTTAAACCTATCAATCCAAGAGGTAATCCTTTTGGTGGCATCCTAAACTCTATCATATCCTCCATCATGTGTTGTTGGGCTATAGGGATAAGCCATGTTCTGTTCTCTTTAGTTCTTTCATTGCAAAGCATTTTATAATATATGTAGTAATACTACATATCTCTGCCCTCTTATGAAAAGAATCCAACCTATATGCCCTATAGATTCTTTAGTTTTCATAAGCATTTTTTACAGACTGCAGATTTGGCCTCTTATTCTGTTGTCCTTGACTAACTTTTTCCAAATTTATTTCTCTCACAGCAATACTATGAACTTGAGGACCTTCATGCTCAAAAAGATCGAAGCCTCAGAAAGCTAGCCATGGAGAACCAAACACAAAAGGAACAGCACAAAAAGGTAAGTAAAGAATGGATTCTATAAAGCACTATCTTGTAGACTTCATGCAGACCTGCAAATTTTCCCGACAGTTATCAGAATGGTTCAAATCTATTGCCACAAAACTGAATTAAATTTATGGATACGTTTTGTTACTGAAGCAACTAATTTTGACTTTTAGGTCCTCTTGTTCTTGCTTGTTTGTTTGTTGATTGTGTAATGTCCAGCACTGTTTGCTTTATTGTGGACGGGCTTTAAACTAACATTTGACAATTTTACATTGCTCAGATGCTGTGTGAGTTGGAGGGCCGACTGCGTGACCTAGAGGCGCTGTACCGTGACGCATGCAGTGAAAACCACGCCTTGCGCAGGGAGCTGACCTTCAGAGCAACTGCTGCTGCGTCATCCTCTTCCTCGACCGCCTCCACCCACCACCACCACCACCACCACCACCCCCATCACAACCTCCTGGACAAGAACCTGGTGGCTGGCAGTAATGGTATTATCAACGGCAGCAGCAGCAGTGCCAGTGTACTGGCCCCGTCAGGCCCCGCTGTGAACGGCAAGTCTCGCCTGCGCCTGGCCCTAGATGGAGGCCGGGGATCCTCCGAGGTGGGGCTTCTCTCTCCCAGGTCTGGAACTTCCTCAGCTTCAGTCTCTGTCAAGGAGTCCTGCCACCAGCTCGACATCAAGAGAGAAAGGGAGATCAATGTGGATTAGACAGCCTCATTCGTGGCACACTGATTATTTTCTATAAGGCAGGTAGTAAAGCTTGCTGCTGTCTGAATATTTCTTGGTTGCAGTGAATTTTGAGCAGGGCTTAAGCTAGAGGACAAGAAAGTGGCCCAAATGGAGCCTCAGACACTTGTCCACCACCTCATACATCTTTTGCTGATTCTAACCAAACTTGTTTCTTGCTGCTGTTGTGGAATGGGAAGTTCAGTTTTTCCACTGCGGTTTTGGCAAGGAGATGAAATTAGTGGTAAGGGATTCCTAATTTGCACAGCCAGGCAAAGCCACAGGTCCTCTTGAGTCCCAGAAACATGAACAAAGCTTTTGGTGATGAACATGCGAACTCGCGCAGATGGTAATTGCTTGGAAGGATACAGCACCAGTTCTTTTTGAAGCCCAGCATCTGTTGTAGAGTTAAGTTATTGTAAACAAGGGCTTGGTGCTCCTTCAAAGACAATGTAAAACCAAAAAAAAAAGGAAACTCAGATTATGTTGTTTTCTCATGATGATGTGACGGATCAAGGACATGATAACCTAAGATTCCTCTAGTTGACTTCAGGATATAACATGGTCTGCCCAGCAAGCTAAATTAAATGAGTCATTTTGCTCATTTAAGAGTGGCGAATCGGCATCCCATACCAATGTTAACAGGGGGCTGGAGTGAACTCATCGCTGTGAAGGATCTGAGATTTGTGATGATCCCCTCCTATGGATATGTGTTTGATGCTACTTCGCCACTGCTTCATAAACAGTCGTTTCTCACAATTATACAACTCCTTGTAGAACTGTACTGTTGGATTGAAATCCGATGACTCTGATATAGATCTGAAGATTTACTGAAATGCTGAGGGCAGCGTGGAGATTACCCCCTCTCATTGCGGTCCTCTCACCCTTTCCCAGAGAATGCAGAAGGCCTGCAGTGAACCATAGCTTTGAATTTTCTTGCGACTCAAACACTGAACAGAGCAATCTGTACAATGCATTGGCAACCCCTGGAAAACAAAGAGCTTAAGGATGATTCTATATTGGAGGTGACCAGCTATTTTTTCCTAAGATTGTGCCAATCAGCAATTGTCCCACAGTATACAAAGATACCCCATGGAACCGAGGAGACCAAAGCAAAACTGTTGGATTCTAGAAGTTTGACCTGAGAAGCAGATATGGAACATCCATGTAGCAGTTGTTGCTCCTGCTGCTAAGTTACTGTCTGTGGCGGTCTAACTCTAGTTCAGTAATCATCATAGAGGGAGAGTGTAGATTCCAAGCCACCTTGGACACACCTCTGTGCCTAGCTACATGGTGTATGTTCATCATTCTTACGGGGATATTGAACAATTTGTGTGTTTATACTATTTATACTATATATACTTTGTTGAACGGTTTCAATTTAACAAAAAAAAAAAAAAAGTAAAATGGCATGTGAATTCATGAATATGCATACATATCCACACAAACACAGCCACATTTTCTCCTTACTTAATGACTTTTCAATTTCAATTAGAATTTGTATTGTTGTTGATGAAACAATCAATGTGATCAGTTGTTGATTCCCCAAGCTTTGCTATCTTCTAAATGATCCTGTGTCAGTCATATTGTTGCATATATGTATACATTATAATTACTGTAGTGAAGGAGATTGCAAAATGAAGAAGTGTAGCTGCATACCAAAATAATGTTTTGGAGGTAATATTACTTACTACTGTGTAGTGTGTTGTGTCTCAAATTTTTCATCATTCTCTGCATTACATAATCATTTTATATTCTGAGAATATTATTTAATGTAGAATACAATATCAAAAAAATGATTGAACCACTGTTTTTCTGACCAACCTAAGTAAAAAATAAATCTACATAAAATTACAAAACAACAGCAGAAAAACAAGAAAGCTTTCAGCTTCAATTTGATATCTTGTTTTTAGAGCACATTTTGGATTATTTTGCTCTCAATTCCATCAGTTTTCCAGGTTTCCTTCTATCTAACTTGAAGTAAATTTGTCTTTAATCCATGGTCAAAAAGTTTCATGTGCTGGCCATATACATATCCTCTTGCTATTCTCAATCTGTTCAATGGTGCTCTTATCATCTATCTAAACTTGTTGCTCTCTATCTTTTTATCTACCTACCTACACATCTATCTCCCTCCCTCCCTGCCTATTTATCTATTTTCCTCTCACTCTCTCTACCGATTCAATGGTGCTCTTATCTTTCTGTCCATCTATCTATGGTGCTTGCTGTACTAAATTCTTTATCACTGTAAAGCAATGTCACTGGTTTCATGGAGATCTATTAGAGAGAACCCCCCCTCCACACACATACACTCACACTCTCCTCCAACTTTTCTGCATTTCAGCATTGTTATAATGAGTGATTTGGAATTATAAAATCACAACTATCAAATTTTTTCTTCTTCTTCATCCAGGTGATTTTCTAGAAAATATGATGTTTCGTGTGTGCCGTTGCATTTTATATTTAATATACCAACAAATGTCCAACTGATAGACAGGCTAGAGTTCTTAGAAGCAATATATGTGTCCCCTTAATAATACCTGGTGTTTTTTTCCCATGTCTAAAATTATAAATGTAGTAAACCCCTATAGCTTTAACTAGGGGCAAATTATAATAAAATGCTTGTAAATACTTTTTTTCTCTCTTTTTTTTTAATATAAAGATTGATAGACAGTCCCTATTAATACCTCCATTGTAATAAAAAAACAGCAAACAACTGTTGAACACACAACTGAATAACAGAAATATTCTGCTTTTTAAATGTTTGAATCATCTCATGGCTGAATGGCTTATATAACCGTTGATCCACTGGACTCCAATCTCTCTGAGGGGTGTGCTGCTGTGGCCTATCCACTCATATCTGTAGCCCTTCGCCACTTATCTTCATCGTGTGAAACAATTCTCTGAATGAAGGGTTATGAACAAACCATGGATTTTGGTGGAGCAATACTTGAATTACTTACTCTACATGTGCCAGTTTAATAGTTCTAAGGCTCCCTAAATCTTTGAGTCTCACAAGAAGGGGGTTTTGAGTTGTTAGACAATTCAATATTTTGAACTGCCCTGTGCCAGCTGTGTTTATGTACATGTGTTAATAATATAATCCTCTGTTGTGGAGCATTGTCGTTGAACTGTTTTATTTGATAATAGGGCTACATAAACCGATATACCTCATGAAATAAATGGTTGCTTGCTTGCTGTCTATTTTTATTTTCCTGAAATCA
This sequence comes from Elysia chlorotica, assembly GCA_003991915.1. NCBI lineage: Eukaryota > Metazoa > Mollusca > Gastropoda > Plakobranchidae > Elysia > Elysia chlorotica. The sequence continues at coordinate 203,458 of RQTK01000589.1, read as the reverse complement.
AATTTCATGGAAAACTGGGAATATTATATATACAACTCTATATCATACTTCTGCCTTTTCTGGGTCAAAAATTAAATGTCAATGAGAGGAAGGTATGATGCTTAAACTCAGTCCCCAAGATAACGCCTCACACAACTGAATTTCAATGTAGAACTTTAGAAAGTAGTAAAAAAGGCTTTTTAATTTGTTATAATGTTGTTTTAAATAGACTAGAGAGCTGCAATTCGCTGTCATAAATGGCATTTTTGACAACCTGTTTTTTTTTTTAAATTTTTTTTTAAGATATTGAATTTTACAAAGCTCCTTGCTTCATGCCTTTGTGCAGCCACTTATTCCGCCTGCTTTTTAAGCATTCAGCAGGCATCAAGTCTTCTCCTGAAATAGAACTTTATACCTGTTTCCTTTGTGTTAATTTTAAATGTTTTCCATTTTTGCTTCTATTTGATTCCATTGAGTGCAGTGTAAACAGACATTTAACAATAATTCGTATACCTTCAATTTCTGTCTAGTAAGTAGGAGTTTTTTTAAATTCTAGAGCCAGATTGTTTTAGCTGTAAAGTTATTGCTGAATCTTATTAATTAGTTGATGATAATATCATACATCTTTAAGTTTATTGGTTGGTGTTATCATTTGCATGTTTATACAATCAGGCAAAACTGCAGTTTGGTTTGCTTCATCTTGAAAAGATCACCCTCATGCCATACAAGCTTTCAGTAACATAAAGGACACAGTGTTGAAAGTGAATGCCTCTGTTTCAGTAAATCCCAACTTCAGTTATTAGCATGTACACATGTACATAATATTCTGATTCATTTTGAATATTAGGATTTTAATACAAGCAGTTTGGTAAATAGAAATGAGGAGGGCTAGTATTGCATTGTGATTTATAAAATAGTTTTCTCCATCTGATAATGTTTATTGAAATTCAAGGAGTGTGTCAAGCATTTTAGGTAGGTGCTGTTTGAAATAATTATTTTCTTATTCCAGAAATAGTTTTGTCTTCCATTGCCACTCAAGCCTCTTGCTAGAGGCATGAGTTTTTTAATTAATCAACCCAGAACTTCCTTTCTTCTAAGCAAAGTTAGTCATAACAAATACATGTATTATGTGTGATAATTTGCCAGTAGTTCCTTGGCATACGAAACCAAATGGAAAAAACAAACGAAAACAAAACTACAAAAATGAATCAAAACAGAAAAAAATAGCAAAAAAAAAGACCAGAAGGGACAAGGTTTTGTTTTTGCTTGACCAGAATTGATTGATGGTGGACTAAGGCCCCACCTGCCATTCCCCCTGTTGACCAATGTTGTTAGGGTTGATGCAAGGAGAATGGCAGTAGTAGGCCAAAGTTGAGAGTCGATGGTGATGAAGGATTATAAGGCCCTTCCTGACTTGTTGTCGCTACACTTCTGAGTGCCATACAAAAAAACAAAAAAAAATAAACTCACCGGTGGAAAACTTTTTTTTATCAAAGTTTAAAAAAAATGATTTTGAAAAGCATAAATTTTGATAATAAATGGTCTGGCAAATGTTTGAATTATTTACAAAAAATAATTTTTTCTCCCCCTTCCCTACATATGTATTTTATAAGCTGGTATATGAGCGAATATGACGTTTTTTCTATTGGCATGGGTATAACTGGATTCATTTTTTATGAGTTTCTTTCTTCCTTATCATCATTATCTTTATTTACTATCTTAAATGCCTTTATTATTATTATTATTATTATTTGTTTTTTTAAATTTATTATTCTTACAACTATTAACATTTTCATCAGTATTGTTGTGATAATAGCAAGGGTTTATCAAGTTTTGCCTACTTCTGTAATTTTTGTGGCTCTTGTATGTTTTTTACACTTCCTTAAACTTTTCTTCAGAAACGAATAGAAACTACTACCAGGTGCATGTATATGTTGCTGGATTCTTTTTTCCGTTTTAATTTTATTCTAAGGAAAAAAATTGCACTTAAAATTTAATGAAACAATGAAGGCGCTGTTGAACTGGTGTAAATTTTGACCTTGTTAGTTTTAAGTGAAATTAAATACAAGGACTGATATGGATTAGTATGTTACCTTATCTTCAGTCACATATTTATTGTTGTCCTGAACAATCTGTCTCTTAAAATAACCAAGGATATTCTGTTTAAAAAAATATAATTGATTTATCAAAGGGAAATAGAAAGAATGAAGGAAGAGAGAGAGCTGACATTTTGGTTCCGCTTGTGATACAATGTTGTTGTTTTTATAGATAGGAGGACATTTTACCGGTGGTATTTGTTATTTTATCTGTGTCAAAATTTTCCTTTTCTTGCTGTTTTTTTTGTGTGTTTTTTTTTTGTGGTGACGCCAAGCACATTTCGGCTAATGGTCGTACCAAACTTAAAAATGGCTTTTGATGTACATATATAATTTATATGAATTGTTCCTTTCTTTATAACACATTGTTTTGGTTTTCAAGTAAGTTGAAACCTAAGTTTCATGTGTATATTTTGTTTTAATTTTTTAATTCATATCTCTCAATTTGATTTTGAGCAGCCAGTATGATACAAATAGAATGGGATGAAAAAATAAAGTTTAAAGGTCACTGCAGGCTAACTTCTTACAGCAAGTATGATCAAAATGCTTTAATTGAAATCATACATACCATAGCCGCATATTTTTCCCAAGGCTCTATTACTATTAAAAATCAGACCGAACTAAAGTTATTTTACTCCTTATCATGTTTTTAGTATGTGCTCTAGATTGAGAGCTAGAAAAGAGCTGTTTGAGAACAAACAGAGAAGAAAGCATAAACCATGAACCTGACTTTTGTGGCCCAATAATTTACAATATACCAGGGGGAAAGAGAGCTGTAAATGCAATGAATGAACGAGTAACAAAAAGAAACTCTGTGTTAGCACTGTTCCATCTGTATGAAAGCTTTGTGCCAACTAGATTGCAATACTTCGTAAAACTAAAGACCAGACCCTGCCTGGTGTGAATGTTTCTGTTGGAGGATCACTATCTGAAATCATTGACCTCTTTATCCCTTGCTTTCAGTGAAGATTTGCTTCAAAATTATATACGCAATTCTGGCATTGTTGCTAATGTATATATGTATGATCTGGCATTTTGCTACTTGTTTTTTCTTTTCCTTTTTCTCCAAATACTTTTGTTCCTCGCTGATGTTTACTGTTGCTGTATTTTTCATACAGCTGTGCATTCTAGTAACCCACACATCTTTAAAATGCATCAATAAAATTGCTAAATGACCTCATGGTGCATAGCGTATCCCATCTAGATCACTAGCAACTGATACTGGGGGACATAAGACTCTAGATGTGGGGATAATGCGGTTGTTTGCTATCTTGGTATACTATCTGACATCATAAATGAATACGAAGAAAAAAACAACCAAACGACTTAAAAATAACTAGGTACTGAAGAATCAATCATTGCATGGTTATAAAAGTTATACACAATGATGTACAAAAAACCACCCTTGTTGTTGTAACTATGTACAATCCACTTATGTTAGCGCCTGCCTCATTGGTTTGCATTGCTGGAGTATTCTCATTGAAAACTAGTGCCATGGGGTGTTGATGTTAGGACCCCACTGTTTACATGTCACTTGGTCATCACAGATGTATAAACTATAGTGGCCCATCTCATTTCTTAATACACAAGATGTAAAGCATTGACATTATACAACTTGGTGATGAGCACAGTGGCACACAGCTCGTAGTGTGTTGCTGGCGGAAGCAGCCTCATATAAGATGTTAAGGAGAAACGCTCGTAAAATGGTGATAATATGTTTGTATGTACAGCATACTAATATAATTACATGTATGTACATTGATTTGTTTACCTGGTCATTCAATGTCATGGAGATTAATATCTACACATGTAACACCAATCTGGTAGAGTCCACTGGTAGCCTACCAATGACATTATTCAGTCGTGTCTATGACATGGAGACTTGATGGTGTTTCCACAATAGTTTTCAGTATCATCACTAGCCGGCTTGTTGCACCATTGCTGTGCTTCTCCAGGTCTCTTGTTACAAACTTGTACTTCCATATTGTTTTATTTGAAGAATTTCAATTCTCTCTCACTCACTTTCTTCTTCTTTTCTGTGTTTGGTTTTTTCATATTTATCAAAGTGATTATTTGTAATGCATCATATCTCAATTCTCATGTGTAACTACATTCATTTATAAAAAAAATGCCATTGTTTTGTTTTTTTGTCTTATAGGCTCAATATAATTAAGTCGTTTTTGTGTCCACATTGGTCTGATAGTAGCCCCAGTGACTATGAAGTTGTCATACCTCTGGTAGCTTGAATTATTTAAAGCTAGAAACCAAGCTGAGAGCAATATTTTTATGATATTGTTACATCATTACAATCACCATCATCCTCTTCATCATTATTTTCTTTATTTTAAAAAGCATTATTATTATTATTACATGTATTGTTATTGTTATTATTTTTTTTTCTTTTCGCTATTTGCATTACATGTATTATTGATAATTATGGTATAATATTGCTGTCAATTGTCATTATCATTTCTCTTGCCATCAACTATGTGAATGTGTTCTTCAAGTTGAGCTGTGATATTGTTTAAAGTAAATACTATCACACACAAACATACTCATATTTTTGTTTCTTTCTTACCCCTCCACAATCTTTTCAAAATTATATTTCATATTTGATAGGATGGTACATGTATACACATTGGAAAAAAAGAAATAAGAAAAAGGGTTTCAACAGGCACGTACAAATATCTTTGAGTTATAGAAAACAAACACTGTAAAAAAACAATGGCTGTTCAAATAAACAAACAATTGTAATCTTTGTTGTTCTGTTTGTTGCAAGTTATTTAAAATCAAACAGCATTGCACTTCTCTAGTATTTTGCATTCGTGGCCCTCAGTAAAGCAAAACGTAGTGAGGACTATCTATTTCTAGTTGTTTTTTTGTGTGCTTTATCTCCTTAAATCTCATTTTTTCTGCACTTCATATGAAAGCAAAACTTTTCCCGTTGAAGTTGAGCCCTATGATAAAATAACGATCGTGCTTGGTGTGTTTAGATTCTCATTGTTTGGTACCTATCTTCATACAGTCATCCATGTCCTTCTCTCGTAGATTTTCAACAGTTGCAACTCATACCTGTAGTCAGTAGTGCATGTACAATCACGTTATGTGAACAAGAAAACACACTTGGTATTTTGTGTGTGCTTTAAATGTCAAACAATAACCACCACCACCACCACCACCATAATCATCATGACCATCATATGATAAGCCATCTATACCATTTTGAAGTAGTTTTGTTATTATCACTGACTTGTTACTATACGTTTTGCCTCCCACTGTGAATAGTTTTCATAGCCAATTTTTTCTTTCCTCTTTTTTTCCTTTTGTCCAGTGGAGTCTTGTTGATTATATATATTATACATATATATATATAGATATATACATAATATAAATAAATATACATAAAAAATTTTCTTTTGTTAAAATTATTAAAATTTATCAATGTTCTTGGGTTGAACTGCATTTAAGAAAGAGAATAACAAAAAAAAAATTACAAGAAAAGCTTGATTATGAATTATGAATTCCTGTGTTCAATACTTTGGAAGAAAAAAATACATGGCGTGGCGTCAAATACTTGGAGTTTTTTTCTTTCTTTCATTTGTGTTTTTATTTAGTATCTGGACGGAGAATAGTGGAATCAGTTAAAGATAAAACCCTGAGGGGAGGCACATTTTGTGTGTTTGTCTCGTACTAGGTGCAGTGGAATGGGTTTAGGATAAAACCCTGTTTAAGATTATCTATGACTTTGAAGAAATCAGTTGCAAGGCACATTACTCCTATTAAAAAACAAAAACAACCAGAAAACTTTGAGTCTGTCCCCAAAAGGTTTATCTAAAGCGGCTTCCAATGACTGTACATCCTGATTGGGGAGGTTAATTGAGGTCTGTTTTATTTTTCTATCCTTGATTAAAATCATTATCTTGAAAATCTTCTCCCTTCTGCAAATTAAGCTTGTGACACATGCTTTGGCAGACATATTTGTATTCCCCTAGACGTACAAATCTAGCAGCATGCCTAATCCAAGATTTGTTACTCTCGTAGGAGTAAATAAGATTCCTCTATCAATCCATCAGTTACTGCAATACATGTATTAATAATCTTAAATCGGCACAAAATCCTGTTGTAAGTAAAATAATCTTGAATAGACACAAAATCCTGTTGTAAGTAAAATAATCTTGAATAGACACAAAATCCTTGTATAAGAACAATAATCTTAATTTGGCACAAAGTCCATAATAATAATCTTGATTCAGCATTGAAACCTGTTCTGATTACTGTTTCTATGATTATTTTAGAGGATAAAACCCAAACAAAATTATTTGAATCTTGTTTTAAACCAATTTTAGGAGTTTTGTGCGGCTTAAAAACTGTTTAGAAGGATGATAAATTATATCTGTATTAGTTGTAGGTGTAAGGTAGTAAAATATAATTTAATGTAACGGCATCAGTTAATGGGCACATTTTTTATAAAATTGAAAAGTTACCAGAAACGGTCCTTTATATAAACTATAAGTATGCTGTAAAGTGTATGATAAAGAATGTGTGGCATTCCTTCTTGGCAAAGTTAAATGGGAACATGAAGAAAGAAGTGATGACCATCTAAAGAAGAATTTTAGATTGAAATGTTTTAGAAATGAGATATTCCAGCACATACTGTACCTGAAATTGGTAGGGATAAGACATACCAGATGTAATATTTTAGATAATTATGATAGAAATGATTTTACCATTGAAATTATATTTTAAGAAACCAAAAAGGTTGTTCTTCAACTAAATTTATATTTTAGAAACAAGGCCATTTTACGACTGAAAATATACTTCTAGTTTACTGATATGAGAAAGGTCGTTTTACAACTGAAATGACATTTTAAAAATGAAAGACGTGAATCCACTATTGACATATGTTTGATTTGATAGGCTATTTTTACACCTTACATTACATTTGGAACAAAATTAACCATAGTACACTGAAACTATTTTATAAATGAGATTGGCAATTTTTGTAGCTGATGTTTTTTCACTGTCTGAAAAGGCCTTCTCCTTAAAAAAACTATACAAATTACAATGCTGATTTCATAATCAAGCAAAAAATGTACGGCCATCTTTCTCTGTCAACTCATTTTATTTTTTGCTGACTTTCACTTTAATTTACAAATTACAACATATAATTGAGTACATAGTCTTTATATCTCAAAAAAACAAAAACAAACCAACAAGGGTTGATTCATAAAAATCAACATGTAATTGCACTCCGTACCGTCTTGTGAAAAAGGGGAATTATAAACACACACAGCCCAATCCCCGTAGGTATTTCAACTCAAACTGTTTGCTTTATAATAGGCCTACTCTGTAAATAGGTCGACAAGATTTGATACCGTCGCTAAGTAAAAGCTCTACTTACCCTTTTTAGAGCACTTACTCAATTTCAAACTTTATGTGTAAATAGTGTTGCAGTTGCTGCATATTAGAAATATAGCAGTGAAAATTACATTTTCCTTTCCTAACAAAAAATGCAGCAGTGTTTTGAATTGGGTTACTCTCTATACAGTTTGCCCTGGAATTTTCACCAAAACTTTCATTACTGAATGTGTCGCGGAAAAAAAAATCATCTATGTAATTTCATTATCAAGTCATTCAGAATTTTTGTTTTCGGCACTTCCAGCTCAACTCTAATCGTACGAAGGGGGTAATTTTGGACACCAGGGATCAGTTATTCTGTTTTACTTTACTTGTAGTCGGAATTTATTTTTGAAACTTTATGTATACCCCACTCATTCATTTCTCCAAATTAATGATTCTGTCTGACTGGCAGCAAAAGGCTAAATACCATCATTGACCAATGGTCCTTTTCTAAACTTTGTTTTTTACAAACGAGAGGCGTTTTCAATCCCTAATCTTCAAAGAAATGAAAATACTGATTATTCCTAAACGAATGTTACATGTGTTTATCATTGGAAAATGTTCATTCACTTCCTTGTGAAAGCGGGAACATACCGATGGACGAAAAGGATTGTGTTATTTTCTTTCCTGTGTACGGCCACATGAGCTCGAAATACTGTTCAAGCGGGAAAATATGATATACTATTACAGTATTAGCCTCTAAGATATACATCTACCAGCACTAAAACATTTTCCTTCCATGTTTCCATTTAAGACCAGATTGTATAATGAGTGGTCAAAGCACAGTAGCACTTACCAAGACATTTTAGGATTTTAGTTTGAAACTTATATATGAAAACAAATTGCCAACAATTCACAACTTATATACACGTATTATAGCTTATTTATTTACAACCAAACTATTAAACAAAAAGTATCTTCAGTCTGAATTCTTAGCGCGGTTCCTCTCTAGCACTTCGTTCATCATGATCATTGCTCTCTGCTGGAGCGCCCACATACACATATTAGTACACTGTCTCAAAACTCATTACTAAGTTGATTGCTAGACTGGGGTCAAACCCCTCGATTAAGGTACATAGATGTACTTCAGGAACTCCACCCAAAACTTGGCGAAATTCCCGGACTTTGGTAGTGGAAAAAAGAGGAGTCAGAGGGGCGAGGCGACATCTGAGTCAGATGAAACACACCCCAGCAGGAATCAATTTGTCAGAAAAGACGACGAGGACTGGATGAAGATGGACAGATCGGTATTGTTCGGAAGAATAAACGAAGGCGATCAGATAAACTAGAGGTTAAAATCGGTAACCCGGACGAGGTCAACTGCAGTGCCGATACCGTATTATGTACGTTTAATTAAACACCGAAAAGACATAAGATGTCGATAAGCATTGTTCTCCGATTTTCTCTTTCCTACTCACTCATAGGCCAGTTAAATAATAATAAATAAATACGGTTGTGTCGCCAACTGTTCAAGAAAAATGTTTAGCGGACATCAGACTCAAGTCGGATAAAAAGATTTCCAGAGGATCCAAACTATATAATTATATTTCCGGAATTCCGGAAAAGTGGCACCCCAGACAGTACTTGTAAGTTGATGTAACACGTTCAGTTACCAATACTTTCAACCTGTTAAAATGAGGTGGAATTCGCCTTCGACACACTATAGGTTTCATATTCATATTCCTGCGTTCTCAGTGAGAGAGAGAGAGAGAGAGAGAGAGAGAGAGAGAGAGAGAGAGAGAGAGAGAGAGAGAGGGAGGAGAGAGAGAGAGAGAGAGAGAGAGAGAGAGAGAGAGAGAGAGAGAGGGGGGAAAGGAGAGAGGGGAGAGAGGAGAGAGAAGGAAGAAGAGGGAGGCATAAAGACTTAACGACAGAAGTTACAAATAAATTTCACTGGCCACACCGAAGGTAATTGTATAGTATGAGTGACCGACACACACACACACTTATTTGGTCAAGTCAATAATAATTAATATAGACAGGATACGAAAAATTGCTCTTTATTAGCCCATTGTTACCAAGAACTATCAGTATAATGGAGGACTTTCGCACACACACACACTTCTTTTGTCAAGTTAATAATATGGACAGGATGCGAAAAATGGCTCTTTATTAGCCCATTGTTACCAAGAACTATCAGTATAATGGAGGACTTTCGCCCACGATATCCTGCTCATATTCCAGACAAAGCACCATGGTTCGTTAGTTAGTCAACCCACACTTGAAGCCGCAGTCTAACCAAGACAAAGAAACTAGCTGATAATTTTTCAAGGTCTACCTTTCCTGCTCAATCATTAAGTCTTATTACATACATGTTGATACTTCCTTCCTGTAGAAGGTCTTAGCACAATACGTGTATCAGCTAATGCTATAGGAGCTGGCTTGTGTTAACACCTCGCTCATTAGTCTTCCCTGCCTGAGGTGATTGGGGGATAGAGCAGTAAGAGGATTCATTAGTGGTATTAGTTCTTACTGTTAGCATTAGGACCAAGTCTTCACAATATCTGCCTCTGCCTTTCTCTTATTACTCACTCACTCTCTCTCTCTCTCTCTCTCTCTCTCTCTCTCTTCCTTCCTCTCTCCCTCTCTCTCTCTCTCTCCTAGGCTTCTGTGAAGAGCAATGTCAATTGGATAATGTCAACACATTCATTTTTTTTTGTTTTTTGAAGGTAAAGGAAATCATTGATAACTGTTACATCATCTAAGTTTCCTGAATAAGAAACTTTAACAGAGACAGGACGCAAATGGTGGCAATATCTGAGATTCAAACCCCAGGCGTCCCTGAATCAGTCTACAGCACTAACCAGCTGCTGCTGTTCCAACGGGAAAAGTTTATTTGAAAAATTATACATGTATTTTAATTGAAAATATTTCATCCATTCAGCAATACACGTACATGGAAGCAATCGAAAATATAACAGCAAAGTTTTATTCATCAAATGTATATAGCATACAGTGACAGATACTATATATACATGTCTAGTAATCATCACATATTAAAAAAAAAAGGTTTACATGTACTAGATCTACCAGTTTAGTACTACTTTAAAAAAAAGGAAACGTTAATATTAAGTTGTAAGTTTGTTACTAGGCTGCAACACTCACATAAGGTCTGTATTTAGATTTACTTGGCTTAGTTACCCAAAAGCTGGAATACCTAATAGAACTGTGTAAAAAAAAAAATCAACCAAAAAAAACCCAACAACCCAGTCATAATTAATGCGGACCAAGGGAAACAACCCTATTTAATTTTGTATATAGGGATGAGGACAATGAACACGTAAAAACAATGATAAAAAAATGTCAAATGCTTTTTCAGTTAATTTTTAAAATTTATTTGAAGGGGTTGAACCCCCCCCCCGGCCTTCCCCCTACCTCTTTAAAATGTAAAAACAACAACACCCAGGAAGATTTCAGCAGGTAAGAGAAAGATGGGTCTATTGTGCTGAAGCAATCTCGTATCTCCCAGACTCAGCTTCTGAAATATCCCATTACCGTTTCAGTTGATTTTTTCCATGTTACTCACATGTATAGCCTTCTATAGAACAAGCATTGGGTTTTAACTATGGCAGTAAAAATTATAGAAATTCGACACAGGTATCTCGTTTCCCCCAAATTTTCACAGGAAAACATAACATAGGTTTGTACAATTATTTCAATAATCGAGGCATACCTTTAAAACTTATGACAATTAAAAATGAAAAAAAAAAAGATTTTTATATTACAGTACATATTGAATACACCAAAATATCACATGACAGAATCAAACTTGGCTTTAAACTTGGAAACTAATCACCCAAACATGACTAGCTGAAATGTTAGGGACATGCAAAAACAGCAAAACTATACAAAGTGTTACTCAAAGTATGAGTAGAGGTTCTGAATTTTTAATGAAACTGCTTAAGTTAAAGTGAAAAACATTAGAAAAAAAAGAATGAATTATTCCAAATAAAACGTGTACATATACTAACACATTTCACATTGGTCTAAATAACATGCTATGTACACAATTTAAAAAGAAAAATGACTGAAAATTTTAAAGTGATAATCCATTCCTTCTCTCCATAATTATACTCTTATAATAATATGTGTAACACTGTAAGTCTACACGGCAATACCTTGGATAGAGAGAACCCTAACATCTTACCTGCCCACTTTGTTACATATCTGAGATCCACTGTAAGCTTTGGAGAAGAACAATAATAATAATAATAATAATAATAATAATAATAATAATAATAATAATTATTATTATTATTATTATAATAGCAATAAACCTTCAATATTAAAAAAAAAGAAAGAAAGTGTACCTCCAGAAATTTTAGGAAATGAGATAAAATCCTCATTTTTAGCTATTGGTTGAAAAAGCCCCCATGTTGGATTTTGGTATGCATGCTCATTCAAAATAAAATAGGTATTGCAAAAGCACATGTCAGATTTTCAACAGCCTGAGCCCTTTCGAAGGAACTCTACATTACAACAACCTTGTCTTTAGTCTCTTGGAGTCTTCGTATGTCAGATTATGTGCTTGAGGAACACACAGAAGAATCTTTCAGGCCCGTCTCATTTGAACTTTACCACATGGCTGCCAAGAAGAAAAAAAAGAAAAAAAATCAAATTAAAGTTTTTACCAGTGAAACCAACCAAGCCTCAGATGACAAAACATTAAGTACAGCTTGTAACATAGATTTTTCATACATACAATTAATACATAAAAAAGAGAGATTTTATCTAAAGAGTTAACGTTTGATTACTCTTTTTTGTGCATCATAGTTGCCTTAATTACACAAACCTATTGTTTTGTTTTGTAACAATCTAAAAAAAAAACAACAAAAAAATTTAATTTGTTTTCTCATTCCACACAAAACGCTCGAAAACTGATAGAGGCCAAAATGGGAATCGTTGAGTTGGTTTAACGTCCAACATCAGCACTATATAGGCTATATTGTGGACAGGCCCTAAGACTGACGTCTGACAATTTTATGTGCTACCACACACGAGACAGGGCAGGGATACCATGACTCACTGCAAAAGACTTTTCATTCTGAAAATATATCTTTATCATTTTAAAAAATCCAACACCTTCCCCTCAACTCCCATCTGTACAGACTGAATCCAGAACACACACCGTCCCAATTCCCTAGTCTTAACCACTTCAGCAACAGTTCCTTCCTTTGAGACCTGACCTTAACAACACATTACACTGTACATTCAACCTCAACACAGCTACAAAGAACTACTGCCTTCTTCTTCACAGCTCGAGGCAGAAGAGAGGTCGCTCAAAGACCACTGGGCTAAACAACAACATTGATTTTCCAAATTCCAACAAAGACTAGACATTCTATCTGACCTACGTGAACCTGCCGTAGAGTCACTTGTTGAGTCCACTCCTGTGACCCTTCCCCGCATCGTCCATCGCTTGCAGCGCCAGCTGGAGCTCACTGGTCAGTGTGGACGAGGTGTCGATGTAAACCTAGAGACACACGCAAGATTCAAACAGTAACAGCTGTTCTTTTAGCAAAAAAGGAAAAACAATTCATCAAACCCACTAAAATAAATAATAATAATAATAATAATAATAATAATAATAATAATAATAATAATAATAATAATAATAATAATAAAAAATTGTTTAAATGCATCAATTATTCTGTCTTAACCTTTTCACATTGCATGATTTAAGGCCTATTTCTTGTGTGCACACTATTTGGAGGTATTTAAAATAAAATTATAAAAGGTAAAAGTTTGACGTTTTTTTTGGTTTTATTTTGAAATGGAAGGTGAACAATCAATACATAGAGATGTTAGCACAAGAGCATATCAATAGACACTTAAAGAGTGAAGCTTGATGGTGAAAATGTTAAAAGTGAAATCTGTGATCAGGTTATTACCACCTCACAATGGGTTCCCTGAAGAAAGGGCTCTGCTGAGATTTGAAGCTTGGATCTCATGCTTGTCAGCTTAGAGCAACTCATGTACCAACTCTCCTCAAATATTCCTAAATCCTTGATTGTTATTTGAGACCTTTGAAAACATTCAACGGAAGTAATAATAAACTTACAATCATTTACTAAATCAAAGTTAAATAATATTTAAAAAATCACAAAATTACCTGACTCTTGTTTTTTTTTTCTCTATAGCTGTTTGTGTTATAGGACTAAGAGCACTAAATATTCTATGCACTGTTTACGCTCAGAGTTCCATGGACAATAATTGAAACCCTGCATGATGTACCGGCTAAGTAGAAGGTCTAGTTTCTCCCCTCTGCCTTTGGGTGGAAGCAACTAAAATTGTCACCAGTTGCTGACAATAGTAATTAAGAAACCAATGAAACAACGCAAGCTAAAGCCACTAACCAAAACAGGGCTACCACTCAACTGAGAAAAAAAATCACCTGAAATTTAAAAATTTTGTCGCAGCTGGCTACAGGTAAAACAGCGGAGTTCCTACAACCTTTAAAATGTGTTATCTTTGAGGAGCCTGCCAGAACCATCACAGGAGCCGCCTTCTCACACAAAAAGTATAATGTGCTATTTCAGATTATCAAAATTTACCTGGTTATAAATTCTGATTGGACCATTTTTTCCCCACTGTTTGTGTCATTAATCTAAACTAATCTCACCCACCTGAACAACGGCAGTCGAGCCCGAGTCTGGCGACAACTGGCCGAGAACGCCAGCGCACGCGCTCTGTGGATGCAGGATGCCGTACAGTCTGACAAGATCGGCCGCGTCAGACGATCTGAGGAAAAATGTCAGTCATAGATAATAATAAAATAATAACAAAACAGATAATTCATAGAGCGCCACATCCAATTTTCTGAACTTTTTTTATATATTGATAACTGCACACTAAAAGTTTGCCTGAAGTTATTGGCAGTCAAACAAGAAAAGGTTTAACAAAAAGGAAGAATGAACAGCCCTTTTGCTCAACAAATACAATAGAGGCAGGATTCTTTCTTACTGACCACAAATGCCGACTGGATCATTTTTTTTAACCAAACCTTTTTGCGTACCGATACAGCGGCTTACAAGTTTAAAAATCTCAAAACACCCCAAACTAATGTCAGTAGTATGTCAAAGCAAATTAAAAATATTTTAATTCTTAATCAAATTAAATTTATTAAATCTATTTGTATAGTTAGTTGTATTGAAAGAATTTATGCATTGTATAGCTAAACTGGAGCCAATGAGAGTAATTGGCAAGGACTGGCTGATTTTCAAGGCTTCACGAGCACTGATGTGATCTTTCTTCTTACCCTGGCTATGCAGATCCTTTAATTGTTGGAAACATGGTTGACTCTAGTTTTACGTGTGGTCAGTAAGCCACACCAGCTTCTTCAAACTTACAGTAGTAATCTGTTAAAAAATCGCAATTTGCATCTATCTCGTCTGAGCAATGCCCACTTATCTTGTTTTTAAATTTTGTTTATCAATTCCTTTGAAGCCCAAAGCGATCAACAAATTTTATCACAGAATGAGATTCCAGACCCTAACCAATAACTCATGAAAGTCTAGAATCTAGATTGAAGGAACCAGATTCAGATCTAATAAAAAATCATGTCTAGATCTAAACGAAGTCCTTATATCTAGAGACTCATCCTACTGCCCTGTTTTAGACCTAGCCCACAAAGAATATACATGTATGCATTTGTACTTTGAAGCACACAAAACAAATCCAACTGAAGTCTTTGATCGAGATCAATTTACACATAAAACTGATATTCCAAATTCTAACCGAACAGTCGGATGTTGTTAATTTGTCAGTAAATTACTCATGCTCAGCTATGTTTGCACTTTTTTTGGGTTCGCTTATCCTGTTATATTGTTGTTCCCCTTTCCGTAATTTCTAAGGACCTTGTCGGAACTCGGGCCGGTGTTTTTTTGTAAACGGAACTTTGACGGACGATTTTTTTAAAACTGGGTTTCCACAAATTTACTGAATATTGGCATCACCACCTCTGACCCTCTCCCACCATCCTATCTACAGGGTCTTGAAACCAGGCTGCAACTAATCTCTTGGTTAAGATTTACTTGGACAAGGAACCTACAGTTTTGATTACCTCGTGGAAAAAAAACAACCATGCAGTCAAAATGAATGTGTATCAAGGGAAGCAACCACATCATGTTTTGGGTCAGGCCAAGAACAGTTTCTACACACATATCTGAAATCTTTTTTTTTTCTTTATTTCTTTGACCCCTTGAGTTGTCATTTGATCCAGACATAACATGCTCATATTGCAACTATCACCTAGTTATCTTAATATATATTTGTGAACTGGTGAAATTATTATCGTCTTCTCCTCCATAACTACTCAAGGTACAAACTTGAAATTTAGATATATTTGTACCTTCAAATTTTCTGAAATCCTTAGGCTGGTTCGTTTATTTTTCATGATGACGCATAAAGCATTAATTAGATTTTAAGAATTGAAATTGATTCATCGATCAAGCAGCCATTGCTTATAGATCTATATTTCTTTCCGTTCGACATGTTCACGTGCAGGCTCTGCTCGGGTTATAACACTCAATTCGAGATCTATCGAATGGGGATCTTTCGGGGTTTAAAAACATTCGCACCTAATTTAAATTCTATATGGAACTACCTCGACTATCATCGAAAAGGGGATAAACATGGATCTTAAAACTAAATCAAATAACTAGATCTAGACTTCTACCCTAGATCTACACATAATTTTTTTTATTCTTTCCATTCAACATGTTCATGTGCGGGGCTCTGCTCGGCTTATAATACCGAATTCTACTTTCGAACTCAATTTAAATTATATATGGACCTACGCCGACTATCATCGAAAAAGGGGGTCAAAATGGATCTAAAAGAAATGTTATCTACAAAGAAATCCTGTAAATATCCTAGCATGAGTTATCAAGCTATTGATATGCCCTTTTAAGTGGTGCACCCATTTGTATCACATTTAATTTGTTTAGCATTTTGGCTTTAAACTTCTATCTCTACAAATATATTTCACAATTTTAGTTGGGCACAGTGCCCCAAAATCCAAGCTTTATATCTATTAGTAATAAGTATAACCTTTAAAGAAACATTTTATATCCGTCCTGTGTCCCAAAACCTGAGCGAAGCCGGGCATCCCAGCTAGTAATCTAATAATTGCAAAGGACAAAACACATTCAGATAATAAATTACATACAAATCTCTGTTTAGCATATCCAGTAAGAGTGAGTCTGCCGTCTTGTGCCAGACGAGGTAGAACGCCAGTGAGCCAAAGTGGCGAGTGGAGCGTAGGTCGTCGTGGTCGCCAGCGCTGTCAATAGCCCTGTAGACTCTGTGAGTTGTCTGCACAACAGATTTAAAAAGACAATCATCTCTACTTAACAATGGCCAAAAATTATGTTAATTTAGATACATTTGACTTATATTATCTTATTTGACAGAACCATGTATACCCAAAATATATCCTGACACGGTGTACATAAACCTTTCTTTTTTTGTCAAGAGCAAATATTATTCTAACATTTTTTTATTCAAATGAAAATTGAAAACAAACAACTTTTTAACACTAGTGCCATGTTTTGTACCTTTGCAGTTGCTTGTCTGTCTCGAGGTCTCTGTGAGACCCTGTTTTTTTATTTTTTTAAAGCCCAAATATATTCCAGGAACACATACAATCATAAAAAAGGAATAGATACAAGTTGAAAGAAAAATTCTCATTATAATGTAAGCACTCATAACAATAATAATAATTTAAAAAAAACAACATTTCAGAGACCCCCCCCCCCCCAATTTAGGATTAGGGTATAAAAAAACAAACAAACAACAAAACAAATGTGCAAACCCTGATAAAATCTGGGTCGTCAGGCTCAAATTGACAGCAGGCTCTGTCCAGGATGTACACGTATTTCTTCTCCGAGATCATCCTCTGGGGAAAGCAACGACGCACGCAAAGGGAAAATGTACTATGGGATTCGCATAATCAAATTATTTGGAAAAAAGGATTTAAACTTCAAATTACAAAAAATGAACTTAAATGAATCAAAACAGTGATGTTTTCACTTCTCACTGTCTTTTGCCAGTACCAGCACTACTATTGGTATTTTCACTGGCCTTTATTATGTTAACACATCAGCCCCCTCCAGATTCTGTTAGTGCACTGATAAGGATTTCTCAGGCAGTGATCAGTTTCGCTTTACAGGTAGTATAACTAATGTACTTTTGTAAAGCTTCAAGTAGGAGGATCCAGATTAGGTGCAACTTCAAATTAAGGTCTTCCCAAAGAGTGACACCTTGCTGCTGGTTGGGATATCAGCATGTCTCAATGACCTCTAGAGCTATGATGACTGGGGTCGAAAGGTCAAGGCCAGACTAAGAGCACTCACTGGCCCTCCAGGTTGTACATTGGGCACGGAGTCAACAACCCCGTCTTGTAAAAAATCCACTGTTACAGAAACCGTAATAAATATCATACATAAAGATTTCCCTCGATGGTCAGACCGAAAATCAAATCAATCATATCATAATCGCCAGAAAGTAGAGACGGTGCCTGCATGATGTTAGGGTGAAAAGCGGCGTGGATCAGATCACCACCTGGTTGTTACAGTGACTTAGACCAAGCTCAAGACTTCCAAAGACAGGGCTGGACAACCAGCACAACTTTAATGTACAGTGTCTTAGATAGAAACAAAATCAGAGGAATTCAAAACCGAGCCGAGAAACAAGTTCAGTGTGCTCTCCTTACTACCAGAAGTCTGAAGAGACAATTTAGTAACAGTAACAAAGCCTGCGAGAGGCCTAGAAGACTAGGGTTTTGGACAAGAAGACCAGAAAACACACAGAGTTGATCACAACAGACATCTGGACACTCATCACGGAGAGGAAGAACAAGATCAATCAAATACAGGACATAGAGGAAAAACACACACTACAAGCTTGATACCGGGAGAAGCAAGAGCGGTAAAGAAAAATGCCAGGAAAGAAAAGAAATTACATGCAGGAAATGAAAACAGAGGCAGAGGCTGCAGAAGGCCAAAGAAATATGAAGAGACTGTACAAGATCACCAGGACTCTTTCAAGGAGAAACAGAAACTATATCGTGTGGCAGAAGAAGCTGAGAAAGCTGGACTCCAGATAAACATCAGAAAGACTGAAGCCAATAGAATCAACAACAAACAGTCAAATCCATTGCGACTACATGACGAAAATATCGAAAAGGTTGAAAGGTTTGTTTATCTTGGTATTGTTGTAAGCAAAGAAGGGGGCACAGACAAGGACATCAGATGCCGAATCATCTTGGCTTGATAGGCCTACAACACCCTAAACCAATCTGGCGGTATACCGAACAATCGGTCGGATCTTCAATACCAACGTGAAGTCGGTCCAACTGTATGGCTCTGAAACATGGTGCATAACCAAGACCAGCACCCAAAAACAACTAACAGATGCCTCAGAAACATCCTCAACATAGGTAGCCTGAAGTTGTCTCGAACAAAGAACTGTGGGACAGGGCGAAGAAAACCCTCAGCAAGACAGAGATTAAAAAAAAGCGTAATGGGTTTGGATAGGCCACATAATTCAAAAGCCTGTATCCAACACCACAAGGCAAGCCCTGAAGTGAAATCTCCAAGGAAAAAGAAAGGTTGGCCATCAGAAGCAGACTTGGCGGAGAAGCACCGACGCAGAGATTCAAGCTGTGGAATCCACATGGGTCGAGCTGAAGAGAGCCTGCCAGATCCGAGTCCGGTGGAGGGGATTTGCTGCGGCCCTATGTTCTACAAGGAATGAAGAGGCTTAAACTAAACGAAATTTGAGATTTCAATTGTATGCCATGGCCAATCATACTAAGAGACTTTAAACCGATGTTATTTAGCTCTATCCAAAGGCATTCTATTAATCAACTCTCTCTAAACCAAAAACTTTATCAAAGTTTATTTTACCAAATTTTTATCAAATTAAAATCTGAAAAAGGTGCCTGAAGTCAATTAAACACAAAATAATCATTTGATTTTAAAACATTTCAAACCAAACAACACACCAGAAATTCGTTCTTGCGACAAAAATAACATTACATAATAATTCGAAAAAAGAAACAACAACAAAAACCAAACAACACACACATTGGCAGTTACTCAAAGGGCAGATAAAAAAATAATAAAGAAAGGATACAAATACATGTATGGCTGCTAATTTACATATTTCATGGTTAAAAGTGGTACAAAAATATGTATGGTTGGACTCATATAACAATAGGTAAAAAATGAAACCTCCAATTGCAAAATAGACACATTATTATGAAGATAAACCAACCTCTAAGTTTTGCTCATCAAACATCTGAGGCTTGAGGTACTCCTTCCCTTCCCTCGGGTTGTAGATCTGGTTCATCCGGTCTCTGACATCCCAGGGGGCGATCCGCAGAGTTCCATCCGCTTCTCTTATCACAACAGTGCGTTCCTGTAAGGGCGGGTAGGACAATAAAAAGTTCAGAGGGTGTTGCAAACACCGCAGGCACTTATTTTAGAGGACAATGCAAAAGTTGTTGCACCGATGCACGGAAAGACAATTTTCTTTCAACTGAAAATGTCTCCCCCTAGAATCTCCTTTTGTTACATATTTTACAGTCTAATGATAAGACACATAATTCCTTTTTTTTTCTTCTTTCTTGTACACAAGTCAATGGCTTTAAAAACTGTCTCTCCTGGACAAGGCCTAAGGCAATGTGGACTATATTATGAGGAATCTTGATGCTCACCAATAATTACCTTATTATTGCGTGAAGGAAATAACAAAACAATGGGAAAAAAAACCTGATAGTGTATTGTATTATGCAATCAACAAGAAAACAAAATTACTCATTACTACTTTTTTTTAAAGCATCATCACAACATGTCATTTGGTGGTCTCAAACACACACAAAATTGTATGCATGGCAGAGAGAGTGTCTCTTGTATAAATAGATTAAGTATACTGGGAAAATTGAAATTAGATGCAAATGTATTGAAAGATATGAAGCTCATCTTGTAACATTAACAACTTGGCCTATCTTTATTGCTGAATGTGAGTTTTATGCAGACAGAAATGGTTTCTTGGTTAAATAGTATACTACTAGGAACAAGTTGATTATGCAAATTAAAATAATCTTCATGAAATCAGATAATAATAATAATAATGATCATTTTTAAGCGCTTCATCCCAGCATAGCCGGCTCAAAGCGCTTTACATAGTTAAGACGAGACAATTTATCAGCCATTCACACACATTATAAGGCAGTTTTGCACATAAAGGACATGATATGAAATGTGCCTGGTTCTATTCCCCATCACCCCTTTCTCTCTCTCTCTCTTTTGAAGTTAGAATCCCCCGTTCGCCGAGGCCTTCTTGTCTGAGACCTGTCTAGACACGCAATCTTCCCAACATCGACGCACTGGCTCGTGGTGGTCAGTGAAGCATGTCAAACAAACATACCAAATGTTTAGTCATCTTTTGTTTGTCACACCGTTCAGGGTCAAGACTGGAAAATGATGTTATGGGTTGGTCGCTTTAACAGGTTAAAGGCCATTTTGGTAGAGAAAATAGATGGTCGTGGTCGCGTTGGAGAGGTAGTCGTTTTATGGGGTGTATAGTAAAAAATCAAAGGGGTGGTGGATAGCTGGTCGCTTGACCAGGTGGTCATCTTAGACAGGTGGTCGCTTGAGCAGGGTTCATGCAAACTGTTGTCCACCAGGGTTGCTTGCTCTCGCACACGGTCTTCAATACGGTGATTGACTGGGTTATGAAGCAGTCTACAACAGGTCTAAGGAAGGGAATCCAGTGGACCTTCATGAGGCAGCTGGAAAATCTTGATTTTGTAGACGACATCAGCCTTCCCTCCAAAAAGCAACAGGATGCACAAGAGAAACTATATTGTGAGGCAGAAGAAGCTGAGAAAACTGGACTCCAGATAAACATGAGACTGAAGCCATGAAAATCAACAACAGTCAAATCCACTGCGACTACATGACGAAGCAGACTTGGTGGAGAAGCACCAATGCAGAGATCTAAGCTGTGGGATCCATATGGGTCGAGCTGAAGAGAGCCTGCCATATCCAAGTCCGGTGGAGGGGATTTGCTGCTGTCCTATGTTCCACAAGGAATCAAGAGGCTTAAACTAAACGAAATGAGAGATTTCAATTGTATGCCATGGCAATTCATACTAAGAGACTAAACTATGTTTATATTCCTTTTAACAGCTGTTATTTAGCTCTATCCAAAGGCATTCTATTGATCAACTCTCTCTAAACCAAAAACTTTATCAAAGTCAGATCTGAAAAAAGTGACTGAAGTCAATTAAACACAAAACAACCATTTGATTTTAAAACACTTCAAACCAAACAACACACCAGAAATTCGTACTACGCAAAATATCACTTTTTCAAAAAAAGAAACGAAAAATCCACAAACAACACACACATTGGCAGTTACTCAAAAAGCAGATAAAAAAATAATACAGAAAGGATACAAAAAACATGTATGGCTGCTAATTAACATAATTATTTCATGGTTAAAAGTGGTACAAAAATATGTATGGTTGGACTCATATAACAATAGGTAAAAAATGAAACCTCCAATTACAAAATAGGCACATTATTATGAAGATAAACCAACCTCTAAGTTTTGCTCATCAAACATCTGAGGCTTGAGGTATTCCTTCCCTTCCCTCGGGTTGTAGATCTGGTTCATCCGGTCTCTGACATCCCAGGGGGCGATCCGCAGAGTTCCGTCCGCTTCTCTTATCACAACAGTGCGATCCTGTCAGGGTGGGTAGGATGATGACAAGTTCAGAGGGTGTTGCAAACACTTATTTTAAAGGACAAATGCAAAGTAGTTGCACCGATGTACAGAAAGACAATTTTCTTTCAACTGAAAATGTCCCCCCTAGAATCTCCTTTTGTTACATATTTTACAGTGTAATGAGAAAGATACATGATTCTCTTTTTTTCTTCTCTTTCTTGTACACAAGTCAATGGTTTCAAAGACTGTCTCTCCTGGACAAGGACTAAGGCAATGTGGACTACATTATGAGAAATCTTGATGCTCACCAATAATTAGCTTATTATTGCGGGAAAGAAATTTAAAAAAAAATGAAAAAAATGATATTGTATTGTATTATGCAATCAACAAGAAAACATAATTACTCATGTTTTTTTTTTTAAGCATCATCACAACATGTCATTTGGTGGCCTCAAACTCACACAAAATTGTATACATGGCAGAGAGAGAGTTTCTTGTATAAATAGATTAAGTATACTGGGAAAATTGAAATTAGATGCAAAAGTATTGAAAGATATAAACCACATCTTCTAAAATTAACAACTTGGCCTATCATTAATGCTGAATGTAAGTTTTATGCAGACAGAAATGGTCTCTTGTATAAATAGTATACTACTAGGAACAAGTTGAATATGCAGAAACAAAATAATCTTCATGAAATCAGATTTAAAAACATTGATAAGAATCAAATCCTGCAACATGAACAACTTGCCCTGTCTTTTACGCCGAATGTGACATCGGTAAAGACGTAGTTAGAGGTATCAAACTGGGCCAGGTCTGGATC
The DNA here is from genome assembly GCA_003991915.1 of Elysia chlorotica. Lineage (NCBI taxonomy): Eukaryota > Metazoa > Mollusca > Gastropoda > Plakobranchidae > Elysia > Elysia chlorotica. The sequence goes on along the minus strand of RQTK01000589.1, from coordinate 180,421 downwards.
CACCGCTAGTGGGGTGAGGTTTGGCTTGCGAGGGTTCATGTATGGTGGGATTTGTAGCCGTTTAGATAGCCGTTCTCTAGCTTTTGTCATCTCCTAAAGCGTCAGAGAAACAAATACCAAAAGGTTAGTGGAGCGGGAAAGGATTCATTGTTTTGAATGCATAGCTCATTGTTCATTTCTTGCACAATGATATAGAGAGAGGGGTGTAGGGGAGAATAAAGAAAGAAAAAGAAAGAGAGAGGAAAGGGGAGAGACTGACAGAGAAAATCAAAGAGTAAGTAGAGAAATAAAGAGAGACAAGAGAGAGCAGAAATACATGTAAAGAGAAGGGAATGAAAAAATAAAGAGACAGAAGGAAGTAGAGAAAAAGCCAAGGGGGAGTAGAGAGAAGGAGAGAGGTGTCTAAGAAAAAAAAGAAAAGAGGAAGATATTGAGTTGTAAAAAGCAGACAGAGAGAAGAGGGGTGTAAAAGGTCACAATTACCCCTTTTAATTCTGCATCCGTAAGCAAACGATACTTTGGTTTCTCAAGATGTTTCTTGTGAGGTCCTGCAATTTTGAGGATGTCAAAACCAGTGATGTTGGAAAGCAGATGTTGCACTTTATTGTCGACAAAAACTGGAAAAGGATCCCTGCCATCGCTGTTGCTTGAAGACGGTGGTGTCTCTTCAGATGATGCACACAGCGCTGAAAATTGGAATGGTAAAAAAAAAGCAATAACAATTAGTGCTATAATTAAACCATGAGAAATGTATTTGTACACTATTTTCAGGTCAATATTTAAAATTCTCATGAAAATAATCAGCTATGTTTACTGAATATATAACCAGTTTCATCAATATTGAAAAGGTAGGCCTACTGTGACACCATTTAGCAAAGGATAAAGTCAATTGACACAGAGTAGCACTGTGTCCTTTGACAAAAAATCGACCGACACAGAGTACCTCTGTGTCCATTGACATAACATCAGGTGACACAGAGTTATGAGAACAGAGTAAAATTCATGCAGAGCCTGAATACAGAGTGAGTGTAGAGCTGTAGGAACACAGAGTGATTTTATTACTGACAACAGTTTCATTATTTTCATAGTGAGTACATTGACATAGAGACTAAGAGAGAGGTTATCGAGATAGACATTGACGCAGAGTGATCATATTATGAGTTCTACTTTTACTTTGTGTCAATAGACGTTTCGTCTACAGATCGATACTGAGATACTGTATATATATAGTGCAATGAAGTGTGTCACAATTGACAACCATGTCATCAATAATCAGTTATGAATCCAAACACAGTGAACTGTCTTAGAAACACAATACATAGGCCTATGTATACAATATATAACACTGAGTGATACTGGAAATTTTAAATCAAATCTGGTACTTGACATTAAGATCTAAGGCCACACCATAAAACCTAGTTTTGAGCCAGAATTGAATAATATATGAAAAAAAAAACAAGAAACAACAAACAACCCAAAACAAACTGAGGTAGGACTTTAGCATGGTTAAATAGTGTAGATTAGTACATTTGTTTATTCTGCTAACTAGCCTTTAGAAATGTAAAAACGAAGCTCTTCAATGACATCATCACTCTGTAAGAAAACTAAATCCTTCTTAGAAATGTGTAGAATCTACTGACTGAATAGGCCCTAGATCTTGGATCAACATGGCCATTCAGAAATCTTTGAAAAAAAAAATTAAAGTGGACGAAGTAAATGAGTAATGGATCAGGAAAAAGGGCGGAATTATGTGCTTTTGAGGTAGAAACTTAGACGAAAGATCTAGATTCTATTCTTTCTAGAGAGAATCTAACATCTATTCTCGTAAACTCTAAATTCTAGGCTAGATTTTATTGAGAAGCTGGTAGCAGGTAGGTTACTCTCTATAATTTTAAACTCTAAATCCATTAGAACAATCCAAAAAGTTATCAAGTAGAAATATTACGGATAAAATTAGATAAAGAAACACCTTTAGAAGTATGTGCAAAGCTTCTACGCCTAACTTTTAGGTTGGCAAGTCGTGTAAAGAGTGTGCTGTAACTTGAAGTTGACCTGAAAGGTATGGACGCTGCCATTTTCTTACAGTTGTCCTTCATCTTCTCTGAGAGTAGTCCTCTTTTTACTCTGAATATTTATCGAGCGTGTATAGCAACGGCCCATTAGCAACAAACCTACATCTGAAGGTAAATTATATTTTACAACAAAATAATTATTTCAAAATATTTACATTGTACGATGCATTTATATTGGAGTTACAATTGATGGTTGTTACAAAATGGGGCATTGTTATCTTCTCGCCAAGTCTAAAGATCGTTTGATGGGCATGATCTAGATTCTTGATTGTTTTGGTTGGGACTCTTGGGACTTTAGTTCTTATCTTCATCTGTAAAACCAAAACTATTTATCTTTAGAATATAATATAACTAGATATTTAAATAGTGACAATAAACTGAGGGTTTTCTTACTTAGCTCTATGTTTTAAATCGAAGTATTGTACTTAGCTCTATTAGCTCTATGTTTTAAATCGAAGTATTGTTCTTCTTTTCATCACTTTAAACAGGGTTTAGATTTCTAGATTTGTATGTCTGCTGGTGATCAGGGTAGGAAGTAAAAATTTTAATCCATTCCATTAGATTCTTTACACATAGATCTAGATCTACACATATCCTGGTATCAGCATTGCTTGTAAACTTTCTTTTACCACACATATTGAAATCTTAATTTAAAAAGCTAGTCAACGTCTGTACGGTTAAGGAAAATAAAGTCTTTCAATGTTGACAATAATTTTATGAACATTTTTATGTCTTCAAAGTATAATATCTTTTGGAATTACACGCTTTAGAGTAAACCTATCAAAACCCTTCTCAAAAGAGTAGACAAAAAAAAAGAAAGGAAGCTTCCCAAATTATTGGCTGTGCACTAACCCCTTTTAAAACATGTATCTTTTACCAGTAATGAATAAAGCAAAATGTATAACATCAGACATTTATAAATCACTTATTATTTTAATTTTTTACTCTCTCAAATCTGTATAATTGATGTTGTTATATTGAATAAAATGCATATATGCGACAAAGGAAACATTTCCTATAGGATAGTAATAGGCTTATCTTATTTTATCTTGACTATTTGAATTATTGTTCTATGACTGAAAAAAATGCTTGACAAAAAAAAAAAACTGATCTTTTTTCTTGCGAGGAGTTGCACATTTTGTTATAAAAAAACAAAACAAAACAAAGTTTATGAAACAAAAACACCAGCGAAAAACCTCAATAAAAAAACAACAACACATTTCAGATGTTTATCCAAATGGTAGCCAAATTAGCATCTTTATCATTTTTTTGCAGTTTATAGCATTCATTGCATTACCTTTGAATATAATTGTTGCTTTTATATATATATATCATTGAGAGCTTTCGAGTTACATTAATGGTACATACTTTTTAAAGTTTCAATCAAGTGCAGTTTTAACGTTTGTAAGGTTTCTTCAGAATAGCTTCAGAATTTTGTGTTTCCGTAATGTATCTAGAGAAAGGAGTGCATCATGTTATGATTAATTGCTAAAGTAAGTCGCGTGAGATAGGAGTGTTTTTACTTTATTCTCGAGTGTTTCCGTTTGTTTAATGAGGTTTATGTCTTTTTCGTTCAGGAAATAAATATGCAGAGGCACATCACTGACCATGTGGATTTCTCCAAGTTTGGAGTTCCAAGCTGGAGAATTGAGCAAAGATATGCACCAGGGGTACTCATTGGTAACTGGTCTGAGGAGAGAATGAAGGCAAGTTTTTTTTGTTTGATTTTTTAATAAATTTTTTTAATGTTTTTTTTTAAATTATCGTTTTGGACTGTTTAATCTGAAAAATTCTTTGTTTATATGTATTGCTGGATGAAAATGATTTCTTTTTTTTTTAATACACTGATTTTTTAAATTATAGTTCTGTTTGTCTCTAAGTGACTGTTAAGAATGTAAACACCAGGAGTGTAGTCTTGTGTTGGACGCTAAAATAAGAATGAGTTTTGAAAGATAAAAATGGGCGTATCTTTATCAAAATATTTTTATTATTATTTAAAAGCAATTCGCTTTGTTGTAAAAGTAAAGTTCTATTTCATTTCAATGGACAAATGTTCAGATGTGACATGTATTAACTAATACGTCTATGTATTTTACATCACTCTGTCCAACAAAGGACCCCATAAAATCAGTTTCTACAAGGCTTAACCAACATTTTAAACAAGATTTTTATGCTTAAACTTTACAAGTCATACAATAAAACAAGGAATCACTTCTAGGTGATCATCAGCACAATGTAGCCAGTGCTGTGTTGATGTGCTGAAAATGAAAACCTAATTGAACTGACAAATTTACACATTTTTGTTTATCTGGTTTATACGTGAACATTACGTACCACCTATTTTGAAAACATCTGAAATAATTCCTGTGTCTAAAAAATCTACGATTAAAGAATTAAACGATCTTAGAGCCGTTGCCTTAACCTCTGTGGTCACAAAATGTTTAGATAATTGTGACTGAGCTTCAGAAGTGCTTTTTTGCTTTTCAAGATCCCGTGCAGTTTGCTTATAGAGAGAAAAGAAGTGTTGAAGATGCAATACTTGTCTTTCTACACAATGTTTACAAACATCTTGATGTTCCTAGGAATTATTGTAGAATATTGTTTATAGATTTTTCTGTCAGCTTTCAACGCCACGCAACCACACCTGGTGATATCTAAATTGCAAAAGATTAATTTGAACATAAATCTGATTGCTTGGATCATTAACTTTCTAACATCAAGGCCTCAATATGTAAAGTTAAACAACATTCAAAAAGAGAACTGTTCCTATACTATTATTTCATATACTATTTCCACTAGCACTGGAGCTCCTCAGGGAGCTGTTTTATCACCTGCATTTTTTACCATATACACTAATTATTGTGCAATTACTAACCAAAATGATACTGATATATTGGAATTTGCTGATGACACATCAATTCTAGGATTAATAAGTTGAGAAAAAGGAACTACAGAGAGACAATCCGTTAGTTTGTCAGTTGGTGTGAAGAGCATAACCTGCTTTTGAATGTCAATAAAACAAAAGACATGATTATTGATTTTAGGAAGAACAAATCACCAATGTCCCCCTTCTTTATAAAAGGCGAGGAGGTTGAGCAAGTAGACACATACAAGTATCTTGGTGTCACTTTAGACAGTAGGCTAAATTAAATTGGAACCCTCATACCATTGCTCTTTTGAAACGGTTAAGTACTCGTCTGTAGGACTATTTAAGGAAACTTAACTCATTCCATCTCGATAAGAAATTAATGTGTCTTTTTTATAAATCAGTCATTGAGAGTGTGATCTGTTTCTCTCTGGTTTGTTGGGGGAGGAACTACAAATGCATCAATAATATGTAAACTAGATAAATTATCTCCAAATGGAAAAAGATTGTAAACCCATAGAATATTCCCTCCATGTAGATATGCTATATTTATGTAAATGTCAAATTAAGATTGTTTCAATTTTAAACGATGAAAACCATCTTCTTTATAGCCAGTTAAGTTTTTCTGAGCGCTCAGGGTGGCCAAGAGTCTTACAATGTAGACTTGAAAGGTACAAAAATTTGTTTCTGTCTAGAGCACTAAAACTTCTGTAAAAAAATATAATACAATTTTCTATTTCAGACCAAGATGCTATGCAAGCTTCGATCATTATTTAAATAATGATATTGATAATAATTATTATTATGATTATTGTTATTGTTACTGTTGCTATTATTAATGATGATGTTATGAGTAACGATATTTATAATACCTCATGTCGTAACTGTCTATACTGTTTTTTATGCTGCATATACGGACCATCAAATGTGCCTTTAAAGGAGAAATAAAGTTATATCTTATCTTATCTTATCTCAAGACAGATTGCAAATTTATAGTCACTTATAGTGTCATATGAATCTTTAAAATTAGAATCTGTTTGTAACATTCCAATCTAGTTATATATTTTGTTAATTGAAATACCCAACGCAGTTCCCAGATGGCAAATACAAACACAACAGCACAAACAGGATCGACTTCAAAGCGTACGGAGACATACACCCTGATGTGAACGTGCGGCGCAAAGCAAAGCTGGGGAGCGAGGGGATTCCTGCAGACATGCTGTTCAGGCATCATGGGCGTTGCTATGACGACATGTTGATCACGTTGTATGACGAAAACTACAATGGGCGATGGAGGGAGAACAAACTTCCTCCTCTCAGAAATTGGGACAGTCAGACTCTTGGATGGTTGCCAGAGAAAACGGACCATCCTCTTCGAGGTGAGACAAATGTTTATGACTATATTCTCAACTTTCTATCATTATGAATAAAAATGCATTGCAATTTATATAGTTTGAAAAATGATGCACTTTACCCTGCTTTAAATCACATACAGTAAGTGGATGCTAAGTCAACAAGGATTAAATTTAGTGTTGCCATGTCTAAACTGTTTCAGATTTAGGTTTAAACAGTATTTAAAAAAATAGTGCCGTACAACACTCTTAAGATGTATATTCTTCCGCCAAAAAAACAACAACAACACTTTTTTTTATTATCACAAGCTTGGACAAAATGTGTAAACAAATCTAGGTACCCGGTAGTGTAAATCAAAATTTTTAAACCTTTCATAACAATAATCGTTGTATCGATCATTCTTTTTATTATTTGTACTTTCTTTTTTACTTCATTATTTGTAATAATTATCAACTCCTTTATTCATTACTTAAAACAATCAATCTTTTCAGGTGCTCCTACTAACTGGGGCTTGAAAGAACTGAAACAGCAACAAGAACAAGAAAGACAAAGGCGGAATTTTATTCCCGATTTTCAGTCGACCTACAGTAGCGCTTATAAGGATACGCCTCCAGAGTCCCTGAGATTTGCCAGGCATGCACTCCCCAAACACAACTCCACAACACTCCTGCATGTAAACAAGCTCAACAACAACCTCCATCTCCGCGGCTCGCAGCACCTGAGGATGCCAGAGGTCGTTCCAGCTGAGCTGAGTAGAGGATCCGTGTAACTCGTTTCAAAGACTGATTGATAAAAGTTCTTTGTTCTTACAGATTTTTCAGCGTCATTTTCGAGTTGGGTAATACTTTGCTGGATCTCTCTTTTAAAATTTTCGGTTATCAAAATATTATGAATTGAAAGAGAAATGTGAAGCCAGCAATCTAGAAATCGTTTAATTCAAAAAATAAGAAAACATGGATTTTTTATCCATGTAAAAATGCATGTATTTAAATATTAATTCAGATACCTTTTTGTTTCCTTTGATATTGTTTAAGTGATCTATGAGCTTGAGTTTTAAAGACGAAAATATTTGCATTACTTTATATGCTGTTACTCCTTTAACTGATGATCATCTTTCATAACAGGTACACGAAGGCTACTAGGCCTATAATTTTGTGTTTGTTGTGATTTATGTCTAAGTTTGCAATATTTTCTTGAAATATTTTTATATTTGAAAGGCTGACTCTATACATGAGTATGACCTTCTTTCACAAAATAGCAGTATGTGAATCAGAGCTTTATATGCTTATTTAGGTCTCATTGCAAACTTTGATAGTTTTTCTGTCGCTCTGTGTGCCTATCTCACTTTTTTAAACCTTTCTTTCCCTCTTTATTGCTTTCATTTGACAGTTGTTATGATATCAGGTTTTGAAAAATAGTTTTTTTCTTTTTTTGCATATGTATATTTTAAAAGTAAAATGTTTTATATGCTTTAACTCTTTTTCAAAGCCTTTGTTACAATTTTGAGATCATGTAAAACATGTTTTTTTAACTCTAAAAAAATTATATAAAGAATGAACAAATCCGTGAATTGTTAATATGTGAGAGGAAAAGTAACGAGTTAATACATTTTTTAAACATATTTTTACTAATATATATGAAATTTATGATTATTTTTATGTTGCAATGATCAAAGAATTAAAAGCATTCACAACAATATAAACAGAATGATTGTCAATTTGGTTCTTTTTAACGTTGTCGACTCAATTTTCCCCATTTATCTTGATACACCACTAATACATCTCCTTATTGCTCCTCTAACGTTGATATGAGTCTCTAGAGTTGTGAGTTAATTTCTTGACATTTTTTAATGGAGACAAAAGAAAAGTAAAAAATTCTGAGGAAACCGAACATCAAATAATCTTGGCATACCTGCTATTTCAGATTGCATGAAATGTTCGGACGACAGATGCCAAACACTTCAGTTGATAGTGTCCCTTACTAACGCCCAAACGTCCGAAGGTTCGAATCATATCTGTCGCCTTGTTTTGGAGTCCAAGGGACATAAACCTGATAATCAAATGTTACTTTTTTGTCCGGACATCGTTTTCTCCCTTTACAGGTGTGTGTCTAGTCTGCGTGTTGTCCTCGCCATAAAGGGAACACTGCCCTTGATTTCCTGCTTAGCATCATTATGATAGGTTTTCTCAGGGGTAGCAGGTTGGGTATTATTACCGTTGCAGATGAAAAAAAGCCATGTGTTTTCACCACTTTTAATAGTACCAGTAAATTAATAGCTATTTGTATTTGTCCAAACATTTTAGTTTATCTGTTAAAAAAAATATGAAATCACAGGAGAGCTCCTTTTGAAAAAAATCGGAAACTGCATTTTTTAGGGTACAAGTACTTGCAGTAATTTATTGTTGGCTTAGCAGCGTAGAGCATGAGGTGTATACGGAAGTGAATTTTTGGTGTTTTAATCAAGGAAAAAAAACAACAAACAAACAAATAAAATTACAAGAACAAAAAGACAACAACAACCACAGATCTTATTGAACCAATTTCCGTTTCTCAATTCCAGATTTGAGATGGTTAAGGTGGCACAAGAAGTCATCCATCCCAGGATGGTGTATTGTTCATTGTACATCTAGATATCAGCTACGATGACATTATCTTAAAAGTAAAATTAATTCTGTATATTGTGGACTTTAGGAAAGGGAGGGGGGGGGGATAGGAAAAGGCGGATCAATGGTAGAGTGCACGACTTCTAATCGGGAAGTCCCTGGTTCGATCCCGTATCGAAACTATTTGTTTCATACTGGTTGGATTAGTGATCAGTATGATGTGATTGGCTAATACAGGCGTCCTGATATCCCCACAGTCTCGGTATCACAAGGTGGGACATTTCCAGAATTCCATTAATCTCAGCACCCGCCCGCGACATAGCTTTAGTGCTTATGATGGACCAACTGACATAACAAGCAACTTAAGTCATGACACCGACAAACTGACACTGGAAAAATCAACACTGTGATGAACTTTAAATATAGTCTATATATGATTTTTTTTAATAAGGCGTTCTATCTTCGAATATCGAGTCTTTAAGTTGAATTATATGCATCTAAATTGTATCGAACGTGTATCGTTGTTGGACCAGATCCGTTATAGTGTTCTAGCTTCATCTTGTACTATTCTAGGGAATGCGACAACACAAAATGTTGCAGTGTTATATTAAACTTGAGACCTTGGATACAGTTTGTAATAAAAAAGCAGTGAAATCAAAAGTGAACAAACACAAGCACACAGCACATGTATTCCTAATAAGGAACTAAAATCAATAATTCCCCAAAAATTTAATCACGTCATCGAAAGGCGTACAATTATGTACGGTATTAAGATTCCAAACGAGCTGTACTAATTAATCAAGCTTATTATACACATTGCGAGCATTTTACACTAACACATTTTCTTTAGTAGACTGAAGAAAAAGCCTGATTTGAGTAATATCCTGACCGTCCAATTTTGATAAGTAATATATACATAGATTATTCAAGAACATTTTTATGCTAAACAAATAATAACCACTTTCAGTTCAACGACTTGATCTAAACTTAAGTAGACCTCGCACATACAGCGCAAAGAAGGAGGGAAAATTTCTATCAAAATAGTACTGTGAACATTTCTAAAATAACTATGAATTCTTAAACAGAAACCATAAACCTCTCAATAGAGGGATCAAAATTAATCTTTTTGCAATCAATATCCATAATCACGGACTTCTAGCTCTACACGTCAGGACTGTCCGTCCAAATCGCTCATCCTTCTTGGAGCTCTTTTTGATAGGGTAAAAACAACAGAGTTGTATAAGGTTCTAATAACTTGCGCTGGCAGTCATGCTGATAGTCTAGACGTCGATGCTTATAATCCAAGATTGTCGAAAATTCGAAATAATTTATAATAAGTTGGTTTTCATCACGCTGCGCTGTCTGATCAGGTGTCATGGCCTGGTTCAGAAGAAAGATGCCTGGCCCAGGTGAGGTGGCTGTCCGCTTCTACTGGTGGCAGTGGTGTATGCCGTGAACGACTGCCCTGCAAATATCGAACAGGAGGGGATTAAGAGGAGCCATGTTATTTTTTCCATTTAAATAAGACTGCTTAGAGCATTAACCATCGTTTTATATACCAGCAAGACTGCCAGCCTTACAATTCAAAGTTTTGAAAATCTTTATTAAGGTTTTGCAGTTAGAAAACATGTAGAGCTGTACAGGCTCGTTGTACAAACGGCGATGGTAGAAGCTAAGAAGCATATCGTTTTGTTATTCACGCCTTTCAGCGGTGATATTATGATGTTCCAATTATCGTATTAATCATTCGATGTAATTATTATATGCTCATAATTATGAAAACGCAGCCAACTTTGACTGAGGGATAAATGACTAAAACAAAACAACAGCACACAACACAACGTGCGTATTATTCATAAAAGTATTTAAGTTTGCAAGCCTTCCCTAGTACAGCCAATAATTCACAACGATCGTTAATATGCCGCATCAGTCGGAAGCATGAACCCGTTACCTCAGAGACAAACTGAGACGGACAGGTGAAATGCAGCAGTTTAGAGTATAGATGACAGCGAGCACTTATTTGACTTCGGTAAACTTTGTTACAGCACCGCTCACTCCAAACCAAACCTGTCACACGGAAAGTGACGTTGGTCGTTTAAAACACTCAACATGGGTTTTATAGATAGCACACGAGTTTATGCGCTGTAAAGTATACATAGAAAGTTTAGATAAGATGGCTAGCTAGATACCTAGAGAAAGAAATGAAGAGAGAGGGAGAGAAAGAAAGAGAGAGCGAGAGAGAGAGAGAGAGAGAGAGAGAGAGAGAGGCAGACAGACAGACAGACAAACAGAGAGAGAGAGAGAGACGTATGAGGGAAGGAAAGACAAAGAGAGCGAATGAAAGAGATGAAAAAGAAATTGAAAATTGAGAGTGATAGAAACAGTCAAAGAGGCCAACAATGACATTGACACTCCAAGAGATAAACAGCCATTTAGAAAGGGACAGAGCTAGAGATTAATGGTCTTTTAAACACTGATAAGTCACGCAGGAGAGAGAGAGTGAGGGAGAAAGAGAGAGAGAGAGAGAGAGAGAGAGAGAGAGAGAGAGAGAGACAG
>RQTK01000589.1:152271-168834 GCA_003991915.1 Elysia chlorotica | reverse complement strand
TCATTAAAGTGACACGCCAATCATTAAAGTGACACGCCAATCATTAAAGTGACACGCCAATCATTAAAGTGACACGCCAATCATTAAAATGACACGCCAATCATTAAAGTGACACACCAATCATTAAGGTGACACACTGATCATTAAAGTGACACACCAGTCATTAAAGTGACACGCCAATCATTAAAGTGACACGCCAATCATTAAAATGACACGCCAATCATTAAACTGACACGCCAATCATTAAAGTGACACACCAATCATTAAAGTGACACACCAGTCATTAAAGTGACACGCCAATCATTAAAATGACACGCCAATCATTAAAGTGACACACTAATCATTAAAGTGACACACCAGTCATTAAAATGACACGCCAATCATTAAAATGACACGCCAATCATTAAAGTGACACGCCAATCATTAAAGTGACACGCCAATCATTAAAGTGACACGCCAATCATTAAAGTGACACGCCAATCATTAAAGTGACACGCCAATCTTGACAAGACTGTTTCACATCAAAGCTTCTCGGTCATAGATACATGCATAGTTTTAATGCAAGTCTCATAAAAAAGGCTCTACTATATAAATTGTAAAAGTATGGGTTGACTTTTAATGCAAGTCTCATAAAAAAATGGCTCTACTATATAAATTGTAAAAGTATGGGTTGACTTTTATGCACGTACAACTATGGGTCTCCAGCTGAAGTTCGAACCTTTGACCACTTGCTCTTTAGCCTAGTGCCCTATTGTCACTTGTCTTGCGTACTGCCAGTATGTAAGTCAAGAAACCATACTTGTCATGTTGGCTATGATACCATGAGTTCAAATACAGTTTCTACTTTATATATAAAAATGGGAAAGAAAAAGCATTGTTGTTTGAGTAATATGTCCATAACATACGTATGGAAATCTACGGCACTAATAAATTATATATTTATGATAGATAACAACAAATTACTATGATTTTGAATGCCTAAGGATGTTCCAATTTGTATCTAAATAATGATTACAACAACAAAAACAAACAAAACAAACAAAATATTTTGTAAGGATGAATCGTTAAAATGTACACAAAAGCGACGTCGAAACTCACACAAAGTCACAGTGAACGCTCCGGCCAACAGGAGAGATACAATCAAACACACTGAAGAAATAATCAACCTAGAGTAAGCCATTGTTGTGTTCGGTGTTTCCCAAAAAATAAGAAAAAAATATCGTGAGCCAACAATCGCGAAAGGAAAGCCAATTTTCAAACCACTATCGAATAGACGACCATTTCAGAACAATCTGGTTTTTGTTATGATCCTAATTTGTACATTATTTAAACTGAACTGGCGTAGATCTGCACGATCGGTGATGTAAAGCCCAGTTTGAGCATGATGCTGACCGACGCTGATGGTCAATACAATCATGATCCTTGGTATTAATTTCTCATCGTTTTGCATGGGCGTCGTTCTTTGTACGTGTATTATGAAGAATACTATAGGGCACGATGGGAGATCTAAGGTATTTTTACACGTCCATTTTAAGCTAGCACTAGACGGTTCTATCCGCCTTAATTATCTATATTAAGACATAACCTTGTATTTCTCACGTCACGATGTGTTAATATTAGGAGGAAATATAACAATATCATTGCCCACCTCGACATCGTATAAATATTCACAGGAAAAACAGCCCACTATTATTTCCATTGGGTGCGTCAGATCTTAGTCTGTTGTGCTCTGGGCTGGTGAGCAGGTGGTTCCCCGGGTTGGAATCTCACCCGGAGCTAGCCCTCCTTTCTAGGCACCAACTTTAATACATTTTTTAGGATATAACAGAGCTTAAAGGTTAGATTTCCTAATGTAAATCTGAATAAGTTTTTCTAGGGCATTACATTTGTATAAAACACATTTAGCAGTTAACACTCCGCTAGAGAAGAATTGCATTTCATTGTGCATCAGACGCTTTTTTTTGTGCGGTGAAATATAATACACCCTCCTTGGTATCTAACGGCGGTAAGGGAAAACCCGATTCCGCTGCTCTCAGACTATGCTGTTTTGCTTTCGCTAGGGTACATGTAACTATGTGTTGCTACTGTGGGATCTTTCCAGTTTCCAAGCAATAACTTTGTATTGTATGCCAACCTGCGGTGGTTCCTTTTATGTCTACAGAAACCCTATTCGGAGACAGACGTACCTGCTGAACCCTGAATTCGAACGTTAAACCTCTTACTCGCCAGTCAAGAGCCGTGCCGACTGAACTATCGATGCTTGTGGTGTAATGTTTTATTTTTTTTGGCGTCTCTCAAAGTCCTTCAGGAATCTGATTCGGGATTGAAGAACACTGACTTAAACCCACGATTGGCCAATACGTTATTTTTCCGATAATGTCCCCTACTAGTTGGATCGGCATGAGACTGGCTGAGACAGGAGTCCTGGTATCCCCGCACTGTCTTTGTGTGGAAGCACGTGTTGGTGTTAGCCTAGGAAAAAGAGCCTTTGTAGTTCTGACGTCGCTCGCTAAGCAACCAACACATCTCACGTGCACTACCGACTGGTTTTGAACGAAAGACCCTCTGCTAGTTACCCCAGACTACGCGACTGAGTTGAGTGAGTTCCCGACGCTCTCCACGAGACTATTGCTGCCTAAGCCCCTAAGTTTGTACGCTGTCAGTGGAATCCGCTTAAGATAAACTATGGTTTATATAAACTAATTCTAAGGCATCGATTTCCTTTATATTTCAATTTAAAGTCATTGTTTAATACAAACTTTGAGATAAAACGAACGTTTAAGCTATCCCCTAGAGGTTTGTTTTAAACGATTCCTTAGCTAGTTATTTTGAAGTATACCATGTTTAGTGGACGCCACCCACTATATACAGTCCTTGCCAGTTCCGCCCCTGCATCTCTGGAACATCTTGCACAATCCATTGACGTCATTACGCCTAATGCTGGTCGGCAACTTCTTGTCTGAGACCGGGTTATCTTAGACAACACACGCTGTGCGAACCACAGGACGATAACAGATAACCTAATAACGCCCCTCATGTATTTAGTTCTCTAAACGTTCATTGGCTACACAAGCCTTGGATTGGGCTATGGCTTGACGCCATTGTATATTTCCTTAGCTGTCGTCGTCGTTTTCGCTATAGCGTTTATCGCAAGGCCTCGACTAGTCCACCCTGGTTTGGTAAAGCACTCAGTAGTCCCACACGCTCAACAGCTATGACCTAAGTAGAAGTCACGAAGAATCACAGTAAAGACAAAACTGTGATATGATCAATAATCCTAACGAAAGATGTAAAATAGACAGAAAACTAAAGGATAGAGCTTTGTCTTTAACTAAAACAAGATTATACACCAAGGGCAGTAAGTACAACGTGGCGGTAGCTTACGACTCGTCGTAAGCCTCCTTATTCTTACATTGTTACGACGCGTCGTAAGACTCCCTATTCTTACACTGTTACGACTCGTCGTAAGTCTCATTATTCTTACATTGTTACGACTCGTCGTAAGTCTCCTTTTTCTTACATTGTTACGACGCGTCGTAAGTCTCCTTATTCTTACACTGTTACGACTCGTCGTACGTCTCATTATTCTTACATTGTTACGACACGTCCTAGGTCTCCTTATTCTTACATTGTTACGACTCGTCGTAAGTCTCCTTATTCTTACATTGTTACGACGCGTCTTAAGTCTCCTTATTCTTACATTGTTACGACGCGTCGTAAGTCTCCTTATTCTTACATTGTTACGACTCGTCGTAAGTCTCCTTATTCTTACATTGTTACGACTCGTCTTAAGTCTCTTTATTCTTACATTGTTACGACTCGTCGTAAGCTGCCGCGATGTTGTACTTACGGCCCCAAGAGTTATGGAAGCCTTTCTAGTATCATGCCATTTGTTTCATTTCTGTAAAACTAGTGGAGAGTTTGTTCTTTGAATGGAAATGTAAAAGTTTAATGAGCATGACTACAGTCTCTTGGCAGTATTTCGGTATCGGCCACACAGCGACACAATGAACAAATGAACAGGTGTGAAGTATTATGTTTAAAGGATTAAGAAAAATATCTATATATGTTTGTTAGATTTTGCAGAGACACAGGCAAAGCTATAAAACAGTGTAATGAGCATGATAAGACACATTCTATATATACAGTATTCCAGGATCGGAAAAATACCTCAGTGCATATTCAAGATATAGGGGAGACGGATGGACGTGTCTATACGCAATATATTTAGTGTGCAATATCGCTTTATACAATTTTTGATGCATGCAAAATAAAAATGTTGTTGCTTTTTTGGGTATCATCATCATTTGCGTTCATCTACCTCCTTCTCCCCCTCCCCTCCTTCTTTTCCGTTTCTCTGTGTGTGTTAGTCAAGAGCTTGGCAATTCTATCTGTATTAATTTTTTTATTCTTTGCCAGATTATGGGCTCGAACCGGGACCTATGATATAAAAAAAACTAGTGCTCTACCACTTGCACCCTGACATCCTTCCACCGTCTCTCAAAACCCTTACCGCTATGTACTGATTTTTGATTGTTTATATATATATGTAATAAGGGAGGCTAGCCTCAAAGACTTTATCAATATTTTTTTCGTGTGATTATTCCCCTTGGGCTATAAAAAAATCTTTCTTACCAGTAGAGGTATTAGCAGCGGTACTACTGATATTAAAAAAAGAAATTATTAAGTAAAAAACTTTATTATGTACTATTTAACATTCTGAAAAAAACCTTTTTTTTTGTTCTTTTAGAAATGGAACATTCAAATTTCCTGATGCGGAAAAAATCTTACATTTACGTATCAACCAATTAAAATCAATGTAAAAACAAACAAACGAACACACAAACAACATAAAAAAACCAACAAAATTTTTTTTAAAAATGACATTAATAATATTGAAAAAAAATGTAATAATGGTAATGATGATGATGATGATGATGATGATGATGATGATGATGATGATGATGATGATGATGATGATGATGATGATAGATAAGATCTGTCAAATATATTTACCCGATTATGGGCTAGAACCGGGCCCTCCTTAATAAAAACACTAGTGCTCTACCACTTGCACCATGTCACCTTGCACCTTCTCTCAACCCTCTCTCCGCTATGTAGACACACATTTTTTGCATTAAAATGTTTATAGTGTAAATATGAGAAGGGATGCAAGCCTGACACTCTATCAATGTTTTGTTGTTGTGATTATTCCCCATTGGGCTATAAAAATATCTCTTTTTATCATTAGAGGCATCAGCTCCGGTGCCACTGATATTAGAAAGAAATTATTATTAAGGTACATAACAAAATAAATTGAACAAAAGGGGGTTAGTAAAAAAACAAACTGTACTAAGTACTATTTAATAACTCTAACAAAAATTATTTTCTATCTTTTTTTTTTTTAGAAATGAACATTCAAAGTTCCTGCTGCGGAAAAACTTATGGAAAAAGGGCTATTAGTAAAGTAAAAGAAGGTGGAAATAATACACACAGTTAAAAAATAAAATTAAAAAAAACAACAATTTGTTCTATAAAATATGTAAAAATATATCCATACATGTTTTTGGTTCCTTTGTTTTTCCTTGCCTCAAGATTTCATAGCGACAAACAAGTTAGAAGAGACAGCCACATTATTTTCACCTTATTCCTTCAGTCATTAGCATCATTATTTGGTCCCTAGATCTAGCTCCGTCAGTTAAAGCCTCTATAGTTGTTGGACTGCTTCTCTGTATCATAACGACACACAGAGATGCAGCGGCGATACCCCTGGAGCCGTAGTTATAGACTAGAACTTCTGACATAGACCAGGACCAGACTGAGGGGTGGCTGGCGTGGGACTGTGGCTGGCGTTGGGCTGTGGCTGGCGTGGGACTGTGGCTGGCGTGGGGCTGTGGCTGCTCGTATCATATGATCTGTGGGCGGGACTGTGGGCTCTCTATGAAACCCTCTTGAATTCTTTTGCGCAGTAAGGCCAAGGCTAAACAATACAAGACGGTTTCATACGGAAGCCACAGCCCCACCCCAGCCACCAGCGCCAGTCTAGCTCTGGCCTGATTATGGGCTCGAACCGGGCCCTCCTTAATAAAAACACTAGTGCTCTACCACTTGCGTCATGTCAGCTTGCACCCTCTCTCCGCCATGTACACACACATTGATTTTTTTGCATTATTATGTTGATACGTTTAAATATAATAAGGGATGCAAGCCTCACACTCTATCGATGTTTCTTTGTGTGTGATTATTCCCCTTGGTCTATAAAATATCTCTTCATATCAGTAGAGCGAGACTATCTTTTGAGCGTGTGGGGCTACTGGGTAGAGGCATCAGCTCCGGTACCACTGATATATGAAAAAAAAATATAATTAAGGTACATAAGAAATATAAATTAAACAAAAGGGGGTAAATAAAAACAACTTTACTATGTACGAATTAACATCATAAAGATACTTTTGGCGTTTTTAGAATTGAACATTCACATTTCTGACGCAGACAAATCTTAGCTAGGTTTCAGCATCATCTTGAATATAATATCTTAAATCTGAATTGTAAAGAACTTGACAACGTGGACAATATGGCCTTTATAAATGCTTTTCCTGCTGCTGCTGTTGTTGTTTTTGTTCCTCTTGTTATTATTCTTATTGCTGTTGTTGTTTCTGCTGTTTTTTTTGGTGGTGACGTTGATATTGCTATTTTTGTTGTTTGTGCTGTTGTTTTTGGTTATTACCGTTGTTGTTGCTGTTGTTTTTGTTATTAAAATTGTTGATGATGTTGCTGCTGATGTTGTTGACGTTTCTGCTGTCGTTATTGTAGCTGTTGCTGTAGTTGTAGGCCGTTCACTCAAGTCTCTGTCACCTGGGCCAAAGCGGGCGTCCTCGGTTACACGGTTCGCCAGGCTGCCACTGTTACTTCTCCTGCAAGGGTGTGTCCTCACTTCAGAACTACGGTACTTTATTTAAATGGGCCATGCTCTGGACATGAGTTGAGTTGAGTTGGTTTTAACGTCCAACATCAGCAATATATAGGCTATATTGTGGACGGGCCCCACGACGTACGTCTGACAATTGTATGTGCTGCCACACACGAGACAGGGCGGGATACCATGACTCCTGTCTCAGCCGGTCACATTATACTGACACCGACCCAACCAGTAGGGAACGCAACCGCCAGGATTCGAACTCTGGACCTTTTGCGTTGGACGCCGATGTTCTACCCCTGGGCCACCGCGCCCCCGCTCTGGACATAATTACGTTTAACATCAACGTGCAGTGGCCTTGTTTCACGGAGTGTAGTAGCGTTGGGGTTAAAGCGTTGCCTTTCTATGAAGGATGTCCGGGTTCGTGTCCTTCTCTAGCTGCCGCGTTTTACACACGAGACAGGGCGGGAAACCATGACTCCTGTCTCAACCGGTTACATTATACTGACACCGACCCAACCAGTGGGAAACGCAACCGCCAGGATTCGAACTCGGGACCTTTTGCGTCGGAAGCCGATGTTCTACCCCTGGGCCACCGCGCCCCCCGCTCTGGACATAATTACGTTTAACATTAACGTGCAGTGGCCTTTTTCACGGAGCGTAGTAGCGTTGGGGTTAAAGCGTTGCCTTTCTATGCAGGATGTCCGGGTTCGTGTCCTTCTCTAGCTGCCGCGTTTTACTTCGTTAATTTGGTCGCTGTTACTGTTAGTATAACGTCTAGATCGGTGTTACTGTTAGTATAACGTCTAGGTCGGTGTTACTGTTAGTATAACGTCTAGGTCGGTGTTACTGTTAGTATAACGTCTAGGTCGGTGTTACTGTTAGTATAACGTCTAGGTCGTGTTACTGTTAGTATAACGTCTAGTCGGTGTTACTGTTAGTATAACGTCTAGGTCGGTGTTACTGTTAGTATAACGTCTAGGTCGGTGTTACTGTTAGTATAACGTCTAGGTCGGTGTTACTGTTAGTATAACGTCTAGGTCGTCTATCTCCCCCCCCTCCCTCTCTCTCCCTCTCTCAAATGATAAAGAAATACCACTACTCTGTTGGCTATTTCTTCCATATCAAAATGTTTTGGACAGACGCACTTCTCTAAGAACAAAGCTCATTACGAAAACACATACAAAATTAGAGAGATAACTTTCAATTCATTGTTAATCGTTCTAATTTTTAAAAAATTCATAGTCAAAATCACAAGACAGCCATCATGATACAAGCTTTTTTCATCACTTTGCTAAGATCACCGATCCAGAGTTGTTTGATAGTTGACAAGTACCTACCTGAACGCTGGCATTAAAAACTTCGTTAGCGATTTTCCTTTTATAGCTCACTCGGAAATGTGCCAGTTGATACATCAAGAGTGGATATGTGCATGTATGGTGCGTGCAATCATGATACAAACATAAAAAAACACGTGTGAGTGAGTCAACCATTAAAAATCAGAAATCCATATCGACTTCTCCACTGACTCACCTCGATCGGTTACATCATTCTCACTCTAAGTGAAGGCCGGCTACTTTTCAAGTAGTTACTGAATGTAGCGCTTTTATTTCAGCAATAAACAAACATAACTTAGTAATCAAACAACATTATGTTTTGGCTCATATTTATCGCCTCTATATACCTCTCTCTTTCTCTCTTTCTCTTTCTATCTTAATCTTTATCCCTCTTCAACTCGCTGTCTCCTTTCCTCTTTTCTCCTCACCTCTTTTCTCTTTTTATCTCTGTCTTCGTTTTTCTTGGCCCTCTTGACTGTCTGATTGTCGGCCTGTGTGTGTATGTATATATATCTTCTCTTTCTCTCTCTATCTCTCTTTCAAATTCGTTTTATGTTATCTTGCCCAAGACTTGGCACCTGAATAGTAAACTCAGCATTTCCCTTGCAGCCGCAATTTTTTTTGGCATTCTTAGCCACTGCAGTTGAGAAATCTTATTCTGGTAATAGAATTTCCATGCCTTTCAGGCTGAAATCTAAGAAACACATTCTTCTCCCGTCTGATACATTTGGAAGTGTTTCTACCTTACCTCTGTCTTCTAGCCTACATGTCTGTCTTCATTTTTGTTTGCCTTTCCTGCTGTTCGTCTGTCTGTTCTTTTACTTCTCTGTCTGCCTCCTTCCCCCTTTTCCCCCTTTTCTGTCTGTCTGTCTGTCTGTCTGTCTGTCTGTCTGTCTGTCTGTCTGTCTGCCTGTCTGTCTGTCTGTTTGTCTGTCTGTCTGCCTCTCTCTCTCTCTCTCTCTCTCTCTCTTTCTTTCATACACACACACACACTCACTCACTCACTCACTCGCTATCACTCTCTATTTTCCTTTCCTCGTTCCACCTGATCCTTATATGCTTTCATTTTTACCATGACACACACTTTTTTTTTACTCTAGGCAATCGATAAAGATCAGTTATATATATTATAATTATGTTACAAGATTTAGTAAGATTTGATAATAATAATAAATACCAGTTTTTTTATCTACCCAAGGCCATACAGAACCATCCAACTGATTGAAGAAGCCACACCCACCTGTATAGTGAATTGGTTTCTTAACGTCAATATCAACAGCAAGGCCGTAACGTAGACGGGTCCCAAAAATAATGTCTGGCAATTTTACATGCTCTGGGGATAGTATAGGGATACCATGACTTCTGTCTCACCCGGTCACATTATATTTTGACACAGATCCAACCAGTAAATACAGGGGACAAAAGCAGACATATTGCTTCATTTTTTACCGATCGTGGGTTCCCAACCAGGGGCCTCCCTACTGGGAGAGCAACGCTCTACCATTTGGGTCATTTCGATCCCTACCCACCTGCCGTTGTAGTTGATTTGGTTTAACTTCCAACGTCAGCACTATATAGGCTTTATTGAAGATGGGTCCCAAAACTGTTTACGTTCTTAGTCTACAAGGCTTGTGGGCCAAACATCTAATACTCACTAAGTAACCTTCTGTACCAACTGTGATACATGTACTAATTGAAAATAGATCGATCACTATTATAACAATAGCCGACTTAGCCAACAATTAATGTGTTCACTTCAGTCGATTCGGCGGCTTTGCCTGGTACAATGTATTAATTTGGGTAGCCTCGGAAAATCCACAACGCCATGTTTATACATACATGTTGAGGTATTCACGCAATTAATTTCATAGAAAAAGTGCGGGTATGTTCATGATCTTCTGAGAAAAACCATCAAAACCAGAAAGCTAGTGAATTATTTAATTTTACATAAAATAAATGTACATCAAGTAAATCCGCCAAGCTACACGTTTCTATACACATGCTGAAGCACATAAATCGTCAGTGCAAAAGTGCAAGGAGATTTGTCAGCTGATAAAAGAAACAGAAAAGAAAGGGGGGAATGTTAGCTCGCCATATAGGATCTCCCACGGGAACCCATGTTGAGATGTAACCATACACGATTACACGCCAACGTTAATACCGTGCCTGCTAAACTGATGCTAAAGTCTACTTTTTGAGTATTTTAAAAACTGTTTGGCTAACAAGTTTCAGTCTTGAGTCAAAGAAGGTGGGCAGCTCTTCGTGCCTAGAGGGTTGAACAGAAATAGGTTTCGTGTTACACATAGCGCGGGAGGAGTCCTTTTATTGAGATCCGCTGTATTTTTTTTAAATAACTGTCAATGTGAGGAGTCAGGACCTCCGTGTCTTTTCTTGCAGGTCATGGGTCACTAGGCCAAACTGTCAAGGACGTGGGAAAGGTCACGGGTTGATGGGGTCAGCCATGTGGAGCGAGGCCGACGTCAGGCCAGCAACTCAACAACAACTCAACACTCGACAGTCAATGTTATTAGGACAATGGAAAACGGAAGATTTGTTTGTAGATCCAAGATTATTAAGACAATAGCTAAATGAAAGAATTATTTTGAAAATAGTAATATAACAAAAACGTAATAACTTAAGGAAGATTTGTCTTTACAGCCTATATCTATTTTTTTGCACAAAATATTATTACTGTTAGAGAATGGTAAAAGAATGGTAATTCGTTGTCAACATTTGAACCTACTGCTCTTCTGAAATTGTTTGCTTATTTTCTAGGAACCTAGAGTTAAGCTTGATGTCAGTTACTCTTCGAAATAGAAGGAAAAAAACACCAACCATACATCCACCACCACTACCGCCACTACCACCACCCACCACGACAACGACCACCACCACCAGTACCAACAACAACAAAAACAACAAAAACAGCAGCAGCTGCAACAACAGAAAAACACCAACATTGCAACAACGGCCATGACCCACATTTCCACCATGACTACGACTACAATGACAAAAACATTTGATATTATTTTTTCAAACAACTCCTACACTTGAAAGTGAACGAACACACGCATGTTCAAAACGTTCGTTGCAAAAGTACATGTAAGTCCAACAGGTCGACTTACACCGTGGATTATTGGATGTAAGTTCACATAGAGAGCAAGACCAGGCAATCACGTTTTCTTCGCTGCTGTTTTTTTTTTTTTTTTTTTTTTTTTGGTTCTTTTTATGGTCTATCTAGACATGTATACAAGAACACAAACAACTTTGAAAACTCTTTCTGAACAAGGAGGACAAAATAAGGACAGGGACTGGAATAAAAGTAGTTAATGATCTGAAATTTATAATTTTAGTCTCAGGCCCTTTCCGATTCCTAACGAATCCCCCTAAAAAGACCAAGCGATCAACTTAGATTTAAACCTCGAGCCTCCTGCTCGTCAAAACAAGAACACTACTTGCTGGGCTATCTTGTTGCTTTCTATTGTATAATCAACTAATTCCTTATGAGCAAATAGCTGACGGTGCAAACCAAGTAAGTACAATGCACGGTGTTAGTTTCTACAGAATCCGCGTTGCCGTACATTCTGTGATAATGAGCAAGACTAGCGAAGCCATGCATCCTCTGCCATACAGCTGCTACAGTTTGTGCATTTATCTGTAGTGTTTCACACACACACACACACACACACACACACACTTCAGATTATCTTAAATTCATGCAAGATGCGCATTAAGCTAACATAGATACAACGCATCCACTGCTATGCAGGTTCTTCTTAAACTCTCTTGTTGAAGCGAGTTCAACTTGCACTGGTATTTTAAGGAATATGTGCTGAATTTATACATTACCTTTTTCTCCTTTCTATCTCTTATTTCCCTGTCTGTCTCTCTAACCTTATTGTTGTTGTTTTGTTGAGTAAATCACTGTAAACTGGTTGGGAACCCACGAAATTCGTGGGGATCATCGGGCACAGCTGCCAATGAGCTCTGAAAATTATGCTTCATTAATTTTGTTGGCGTTGAGTATTCTTAATTTCTCTGTCTCAGTGTGTCTGTCTGTCTGTCTCTCTGTCTGTTTGTCTGTCCGTCTGTCTGTCTCTCTGTCTGTCTGTTTGTCTGTCTGTCTGTCTGTCTCTCTCTCTCTCTCTCTCTCTCCCCTCTCTCTCTCTCTCTTTCTCCCTCCCCTCTCTCTCTCTCTCTTTCTCTCTCACTCCCTCTTCCTCTCCCTCACTCCCTCACTCACTCACTCTCTTACTCGCTTAAGAGAGAAACCAAACCAGAACAGTTTACACCATTGCACCCACGTTTTGTCCCATTCGGTGTGAGGAAGAAACAGAGGGGTGCAAGAAGGGAGGAGGTAATCATCTATTATTATAATAATGTTATTGTCTTCGTCTCAAACTTAGACATGCGATCAAATCGAAACTGCTCCACCTTACAATCCCGAATTTTACAGTAAAATTTTAAATGAGTCAGAGAGTTTTAGAGTAAAAAAACTAATAACATCACAGCCTAATCAATTTTTTAACGAAAATTAACGAATTAATAAAACTAAAAATGTATTCACATAAAACGAACAGACACAACAATTACTGCTTCCTCCGCTTCCTTGAAAACAAACAAATCGAAAGTGCTATAAATATTGATTCGTTTTATTTCTACGTGCGTGCGCAAATTTTAATGCGCACAGTGCACCGTTTTCTTAGAACGCTTGGTTATTTTACTTCTGATTATAAATGATTGAGCCTACTTTAATTTGATGCAACCTGGTCAAACAAACATATAAAGTTACTAAAGTTATAGATCCTGAAGATGCACAATTTTGAGTTCAGCACAGTTTAAATTTAGCTGTAATACTTTAGCTTTGTCCATCCTACAGATGCCTCAAGTCAACCAGGCATGTCTCCCGTTCGAATAGTGCGAAGGCAAACGGAACTGGACCGTGAAATGAGTCACAACGGAATGCAGCAATCAACGCCAGTCAATACTGTCAATATTGTCAACATGTCAGGAATACAAACACCAAACACTGCATGGCCAGCATTGCTTCGCGAAATACATGGACGATTGGTAAGGAAAGAAATGAGAAAAGAGAGAAAAGCAGACTTAATAATTTATTCTAATTTAAGACCAAATTTAAGTTGAAAACACAAACACAGAGACTTCAGGGGGGAAAACGTGTGGAGGATGATCAAACCAGCTCCATCGCCTTGAGTTGACAAACTAGGCATGTTTACCCCTCTTCACCAGTTGTCTGTCACAAACAACAGCAAGAACAATAACAACAGTAACAACTACTATAACTATTACTACTACTACTACTACTACTACTACTACTACTACTACTACTACTACTACTACTACTACTACTACTAGTACTTCCACCACTGCTACTTTCACAACAACAGTAACAACAACAAGAACAACAACAACAAACCGAGAGCAACAAACACGAAATAAACAAAAAACAGACACCAAAACAACCAGAAATATACGACAAAAACAGCAACAACAGCACTTTTTACAGCATTGATCACCTCAGTTTTACAGTGTGCTATCGCTCTTCTAAAATACATGTACATGTACTCTATAATGTGGGAAGTGAGATAGGGCGTTACACAAGTGCGGTGAGGACTTGAGGTACAGTGACCTGAGAAGTGAGAAGAGAAGCCCCGTCCTGAGTGAATCTGAGACAGGCTGAGACAGACTGAGCGTTCTCTCTGAGGGCACGCCGGCCCGGTCTCACCAACAGGCAGAGACAGAGAGCGAGAGACAGTGAGAGACATCTCCACCAGGCGGCCCCAGGACGGGGGCATGTCCTCACCATGTGGGCCTGTGTATGCGCCTGTTGGGTGTGTGAGTGTGGCTTGTAGAGTGAGTGTGTGTAGGTGTGTGCATGAATGTGTGCGTCCGTCTGCCGGCCGCCAGGTGAACTCTGAGTATCGTTAGTCGATGAGTCCGTGTGGCGTGCTACACCGGTCTGACAGACAGCGAGAGACATCTCCACCAGGCGGCCCCAGGACGGTGGCATGTCCTCACCATGATTGTGGGCCTATGTACACGTGTGTGTGTATACGCGTGTGTGTAAGCGTGTGTGTAAGCGTGTGTGTAAGCGTGTGTGTGCGCGCCTGTTGGGTGTATGAGTGTGGCTTGTAGAGTGAGTGTGTGTAGGTGTGAATTTTGTGTGCGTGCTTGAATGTGTGTAAATGAGAGACTGTGTAGGCGTGTGTGTGTGATCACCCAAGACGGAAGACGACAAAGTCGCCTCGCCCCCCTCTCTACTACTCTAGTATTATACGACGCAACTGGTGTGCTGTTTCCACACGGTGACGGTGTGAGGTCGCGTTCAATAGGTCGCCAAGTTAACGAGTTCATGAGCAAGTCACCAGGTCACTAGGCTGTTCCCCCCTCCTTCCTCCCACCCCATGCTCTCTAGGCTTATGGCCTGTGGACTGTGGAGATCGGAGTAGGCGTTACTTGTACAAGGCTACGCGCTCAATGTGCGAAAAGCGAAAAGACTGCACGCTGCACATGCACGGATTGCACGCAGTGTTACTTAATTTTTTTTTTCGACACATACATGTATGCATAACATATCCGCATGCTTGGCATGCCTGCCTTGGCGTGGGGCCAACATACATACATGTACATGCATATCGCAATCCTGTTTTATTCCATGTTCTCCGTTTGTCTAAACCTAGATCCAGGTAGTTAGAGCCAGTGTCTGGTTTCAGGTACAAAAAGCAAACAAAACAGAAAAAAATGTAAATAAACAAATAAATAAGCATAGAGGGAATAACGCACCTCTAAATAAAAAACAACAACAACAAACCATAACAAGAAAAAAAATACCAAACAACAGCAGAAACACTAACAGCCACAACAACAATAACAGCAAGAACAACAAGAATAAATAACAACAACAACAACAACAACAACAATAAATAACAACAACAGCAGCAACAACCACAGCAACAACAACGCCATTTTTTCAAATTACAGCGAAGTAGTTCTACAACTGATCTTACATACCACCAGTCTAAGCTTTGTTTGACACACGTGGCAGATGCGCCTACGTTACGTCTAGTGTTAGTCGCCCAACATACATGTTTAGTCTTACCACTGATCTTTACAGTCAATAGAGACAGATGTCGTTTCTCTAGATCTCGTAAAGATTAGTGAAGGAAAAAAAAAAGCCAAAAGTGAGAATTAAGCGAAACTTGTAGCACAAATGTCTTGATGAAAACTTGAACTGCAGTGAAGAATGTCTAGTTAGAAACTTAGTAATTCAGAATGTTTAGCTGGAGACTTGTAATGAAGGATGTATAGTTGGAAACACGGCAGTGAAACTTGTAATAAAGGACGTATAGTTCGAAATATGGTAGTGCAAAAGGTCTAGTTGGAAACTTCTGGTAGTACAGAATGTTTAGTTGGACAATTGTAATGCAGAATATCTACTTGAGATTCAGAATTTCTAGTTAGAAACTTAGTAGCGTAGAATATCTAGTTGGAAAGAGAGACGTCCTTTTCCTGGGATGCTAACTAAATGCCAAACAGCGTTACTACGTACCCATTTTGTGGGGGCTACTTTATATCGAAATCTATCGAAATCAGAAATCTACTTAAATTTACCGAAAATCCCCTGAATCTACTAACCATACCGAAACCTACTGAACATACTGAAATGCACCGTAATATCCCGACATCGACTTACTTGAATCCTATCGCANCCCCCTCACCCCCCCCCCTTCCCCTCCCGAAGCTACCGATTTATGCCGAAATCCCCCGAAATCTATGGAAAGATTCCGAAATACCGAAATCTATTAAAATTCAGCATCGCTACCGACATCCAACGAATAATACCTACCAAATCCTACCGAAATTCGCCGACGCAAGTTCGCATGTCTGAGCTGCTCACTTTATACTGAGACCGACTCAACTACTAGGGGAAGCAATCAAACAAATTAAATGTTGGCCGCTCGTGGGTTTTGAACCGCGGACCTCTCATTTGGGATACCAACCCTCTATCACTTGCGTCAGTTTGCCCCCTTCGTAGTTGATGAGTGGGCACGATGGCTCAATGATACGTAGACGGTGCAACTGGAAATTTACTGGTTCGATTCCACATCGGACCCCCTCGTGCGACAGTGATTGGCTAAGTGACAGTATAATAATTACGACAGGCTGAGACACAAAAATGCCCTGATATTCTGTCTCTATCTTATTATTATTATTATTATTATTATTATTATTATTATTATTATTATTATTATTATTATTATTATTATTATTATTATTATTATTATTATT